>BOPN01000415.1:182276-189776 GCA_017312705.2 Penaeus japonicus | reverse complement strand
TATATATATATATATATATATATATATATATATATATATATATATATATACACATGTATATATATATATATATATATATATATATATATATATATATATATATATATATATATATATATATATATATATATATATATATATATATATATATATATATATATATATATATATATATATATATATATATATATATATATATATATATATATATATATATATATATATATATATATATATATATGTATGTATACATATATATACATATATATATATATATATATATATATATATATATATATATATATATATATATATATATATATATATATATGTGTGTGTGTATATATATAAATACCTCCCTGACCGGGACTCGAACCCAAGCCATCAGATTGACAGACCTAACCCTGAAACCAATAGACCACACGACCCACTAAAAGAATTGTCTAACCAGATGCCTTACAACTTTCATGAAAATTACCTATTTGCTCATAGCAGAGCAGTGATAGCAAGGATTTACAGACAATTCCTGTGGGCACTCTGCAGCAATGAAATCAGAAATTTAAGTCCTAAATCAGGTGACCGAGGTTATATCTATGTGAGAAAGATGGTAGAATGCAGTAATGCATTTTAACCCATTGGTCGCGGTATTAAAAAAAGGTGTATGCATGCAGTAGGATGGCGGGTTTGCATTGTCTGGCACGGTGCCATCCGCGTTTACGACCAACTCTGCCTTGGCAGCAAATCATGCCATCCGCTGCTAATGGGTTGATATAGAAATACAAATTGTGCCCACGGGAATCGTCTGTATATATATATATATATATATATATATATATATATATATATATATATTAAATTGTTTTCCCTGTCCAGAGTACTTTAGCAGTTTTCTACATAAAGGAATTGTTCTTCCTCTTCAGACTTCTTACTATCATGTCAGTATTCAAGCCAAGAGAAGCCAGTCTTTATGCAAACATTCTAGTTCTCCTTTCTTTTCTTAATCATCATTTTACCATGTGAAATAGCAGCAATCATTTCACCTTTTATGATACCTCATAATTAAAATACTTTCTCCTATCCTTTAGAAAAATATCAAGGCTACCCCACACGCTAGTTCAACCACAGAGACAAAGGAACTTACTGAGGATATTCCCCTCATTAAAGCCAACCCAGCAAAGTCAAGTCTAGTTCTCAGTGAGGTGCAGGAAGCCATGAAAGAGACAAAAGAAGCCAAGGACTTTCAAGAGGGTATCACTAAGAGGTAATATTATTTAGTATTCATTAATATTATTATTTTATGATATAATTATATTCGTCCTAATGTGATACCATTGATACTGCCCTTGCTATTTAAATGTGTAATATGTTAATGGATCAATCAGTTAATTATGTCTGAACTTTATCATTATTGCCTTGAAATTAATGCACCAATGTCCTTCTGATTTCACTCAGGCTGGAATCAAACCCCAGAGTATCAGATGTTCTCTCTGACCCAGCCTGGATTCCCATATTGGATGAATTCCAGCGAGATCCTGAAGCTGCCATGAAGAAGTACAAGGATGATGCTGAAATAAGGAGCACCATGTTAGAACTATGCAATGTATTAGGTATGTTATAAAAGTCCTTTCTTGGTATGAGAGGCTACACTTATCTGCTAGGAGCAGGGAAAGTAGTGATCAGCTGTAGGTACTTATTCTTCAAGGAATATAGTGTCATTCCAGGCAAAAAGTAAAGATTCACAGCAAACTAGCAGTATGCTGGAGAAGTGAATAATTTATGCACTGACCAAAACAGCAGGAAATAAGACAAATAGAGAATTGGAGAATTTTGAATTTTGGATTTTTTTTGTTTTTTCTTTTTTTTTACTAAACATTTGTTCACTAAAGAGTGATTTTTACAAGAAAGCTAATAGTATTTAACCCATTGCCGACGGGGGATAGATTTGCTTACACAGGCTCCAGGATGAGTTTTATTTCTGATCGAGGCAGCTTCTGCAACATAATTTGATTTTTCCCACTCCCTTTTAGTCACTCATTGTAGAGCTAGAGACATTTTTGTGTTTTGTTTTTTTGTGTGTTTTACTATTTTTAGAAATTTATATCTGTCATATCACAGGCTCCATCAATTCTGCAGTTGACTAAAATTGTAGTTCAGGGTCCATATCAACTCATTTTTTTTCTTTACACTCAATGTGATAGAAGTATTACTGTTTTAGGGGGGACAAAAAAACAACTTTATTTTTTCGTATTTCTGTGCTGTCATGAACAAACACGAAACTTATAACCATCCAAAATGAAGAGGCTAGGGAGAGGAAGGAAACTTGTGCTTTTGACAGTGAGTGCCACAATAAAAGGCATCCATACTGGCACAGGGACACATTGTAGGCATTGGGCATGGTGTGAGTCACCTTCCTCCTCTCGTTCGGTCTGCACATCTTTCATCTGCGGTACTTTAGAGCAAGAGGTCGGGAACTTGCGATGTGCCATCCTCTGCAGAATAGTCTTGCTAGAGACTGTAGATGGGTGCCATTCAAGGCTCTCTCTCCTGCTGGTGCTAGAAGAAAGTGGTGCCATCTAGGTTTTGTAAGTGAGTTGAAAACCATTTTGCTTATTATTACGGCAGTTATAATAATTATGACTGCAATTGTCAACATCACTCACTCATTACTTATAGTACAATAAAATAACATAGTGATCCAGAATCCCCGAACGCCATGACGCCCATTGTCAGGCAAGAGGTCCTGCGTCATGTATGACAAAAAAACACGTCATCCGTCGTTAACGGGTTAAGTAAGTAAAGATTCACAACAAACTAGCAGTATGCTTGAGAAGTGAATAATTTATGCACTGACCAAAACAGCAGGAAATAAGACAAATAGAGAATTGGATGATTTTGGATTTTGGATTTTTTTTTTTTTTTTTTTTTTTTTTTTTTTTTTTTTTTCAAACCATTAAATCACTAAAGAGTGATTTTTACAAGAAAGCTAATAGTATTATAAATATATATATATATCCAGGTGACACATTCCTTCACATGAAAAGCAGCAACACCTCGGAAGAGGAGAAACTCGCCGAGAAGCTAATGGAGGACCCAAGGGTGAAGGAAGCCCTCACTGATCCTTTGGTCATGACCATGATGGCACACATGAAGAATGGAGCCAATGACAAAGTGCAGAGGTTAGAGGTTTTTACTTGTTTTTTAAACTTTGAATGATTCTTATTTTATTATCATTTTATAATTATCATTATTTTTAGTTTTTTTTCTTTCTTTAGGTTTTATTCTTCTTTTGAAAGTATCTTGTTTAAATAGTCATTGCATCTGTTTTTTATGTGTAGGTTACATAATGCAGTGCAAGAAAAAAAAATTAACATTCATAAATAAGATATAATATTTTAATGTAATTACCAAGATTTAAACATTAATTCTAACTTCATTGTATAGTATTCTATAGTCTAAAAGTAATGATTAAGAAATGTTCAGTTATGTAATAGTTGTCTTAACCATATTCATCTATTACTGAACATATTGCTTTTCATATATTTTCAATTAAAATCCTCTCATTTCCATACTTCACCCACCTAAAGCCAAAAAGTTCATAACACAAGGTATTGAAAATAAGTGGTAAAGAAAGATTGATTTCATATTTACATGCTCATTGATATTTGATGCACTTTTCAGTTTCCAAAGCATATAATGGTCTCAAATGAAATACTGAGCTGGACAGAAATAAATTGTTTTTGTCTCATCCTTTAAACAAATATGATGCATAACCAAATAACTTCAGGCAATGGATTTCAAAGAACTAGAAAACTGACCTTACAGAAAAGTCTAGTATATTCCTTAGTGATACCAAGGGTCTCAATGCATTTAAAGAATTATATATGAATAGTCACTTAAATTTATTACATTTAGGTAAGGTCGAGCATAGGAACTGTAAGACTCTTTGTGCCGTTTGTATATATTTTATGTAGAAGTAATATGTAACTGATTGTTATTTTTGCTTTTCATTTCAGATGCTTTCAGTCAGCAAACCCAGAGCAAAAGAAACATATTCAAACCTTGATAGATTTTGGTCTCTTCTCATTTGCAATGTAATTTTACAAATACCATGCACATCAGTTTTTAAAAATATATCTTTGTTCTCTTTCAGTAAATAGAATACATTGCCATTAATTTTAAGAAATAAGCTTTGCAAATTGTAATGAAACAAAATGTATTTGGAATAAATATCTTTTGATAAACCGGTGGCTACTTTTATTTCTAGTTCTTTATCTCAAGGGTGATCATGCAAGTGCTATTAGTGTCATGCTGCTCACATTCCCTTTTCTTTCATCGTCTCTACATGTACTGCGATGATGATGTGTATTAAGATTTCATCACCTATAATATATTTTGCATTGTAGATTCTCACTCCAAGTACAGTTTTACACAGCTTGTAAACTTGCTTTTTTCTTATTAAGCAATATTTATCTGGTGCTGTTGAATGGTCCATCCTCCATTTGGCTCCAGTTATATGAGCTATTCAGTAATCTCTTTTCTTCAATCCATTCACGCTGTTTGACGTCCTATCACGTGGTCGGAAAATATCCCTGGACCCAGATTACGCCTTGAGATGTCGTGCGTTTTCTCACCAAGTTTCTTAGACTCTGTTACTCTAGGTGTTTGAATTTCATAAAATGTGATATAACGTAAAAAAAAAAGAAAAAAGACGTCACAGAAAACTATGTAATATTGATGACATCATGGTAATTGCTACTTCTTGATCAGTTGAATAGAAAAGTCTGATCTGAAAAACTATTGTAAAATCAAATGTGATTGGCCAAGAATATATAAGAAAAGAAAATAAAAAACTACTAATGTAATACTACTTCTAATTTGTCGATTACCATGATATCACATCACGTCATGTCATGAGGTACATGACATACTTGTATGTACATGTATGTGTATTTATATTGTTCTTTTTTTCATTTTGGTAAAAAAAGAAATTTAAGTATTAACCCATTCACGACGGGGGCATTCCAGCCTTGAATGTCACAATGCCGGGGCTTTCGATCGCTTAGGCCTAAATCAATTAAATGGCTGGCACAATATTGTGCCGCCCGGCCACTGGGCTTTTGAATGAGCGGTACAGTAGTGTACCACCCGTCTAGAGAGGGTTACCCGTCCAGAGAGGGTTAACCCATTGCGGACAGGGGATAGATTTGCTTGCCCAGTCTCCAGGATGGGTTATATTTCAGAGCGAGGCAGCTTGAAACATCATAATTTGAATCTTCCCACTCTCTTTCAACCACTCATTATAAAACTAGAGCCATTTTTGTCTTATTTTTTGTGTGTTTTATTGTGTTTAGAGACTTATATATGCCATATGGCAGGCTCCATCAAGACTAAAATTGTAGTATATGATCCAAATCAGTTCATTATTTTCTTTATGCTAAGTATGATAGAAGAATTGCTGTGTTATGGGAGGGCAAAAAGCAACTTTATTTTTTTGTATTTTTGTGCTTTCATGAACGAATACGAAACATATAACCACCTACAATAAAGATAACATGAAGAGGTAAGGAAGAGGAAGGAAAGCTGTGCCTATGACTGTGAGTGCCATAGTAAAAGGCATCCCTATTGGCACAGGAGAACATTTTAGATGCTGGGTATGGTTTGAGTCAACTTCCTGTCTCGTTCTGCCAGCGCATTCTTCATCTGCGGTACTTTAGAGCAAGAGGTCATCAACTTGCTGTGTGCCATCGCTCTCTAAAGATAGTGCTTGGTAGAGACAGTAGATGGGTACCATTCAAGGCTCTCTCTCTTACTGGTGCTAGAAAAAAGTGGTGCCATCTAGGTTTTGGAAGTTAGGTTTGCTCAATATTACGGTAGTTATAGTAAATATGATTGCAATTGCCATGGTCACTCACTCCTCACTCATAACACAATAAAATAGCACAATGATCCAAAATCCCTGAACGTCATGCGCGTCATGACGCCCGTCGTCAGGCCAAAGCTCCTGTGTCATGAGCGGCATGACGCCCGTCGTTAGGCCAATGCTCCTGTGTCATGCGCGTCATGACGCCCGTCGTCAGGCCAAAGCTCCTGTGTCATGAGCGGCATGACGCCCGTCGTTAGGCCAATGCTCCTGTGTCATGCGCGTCATGACGCCCGTCGTCAGGCCAAAGCTCCTGTGTCATATAAGTCATGAAACCCCTCCGCAATGGGTTAGAAATATTTTTTGATGGCCCACTAAGAGATTGCTTCCTCTTTCCATTGGTATTTTCACATTAAAGTGAAGAATATAGGCACAGTTCAATAAAATAACATTAGAAAAGCATTGCTGTAACATGTTTTTCGACTAAAATAACTCCTCTGAACATGGCAATATTATTACATGCCTTACATTGTAGACGCAATCATGAAAACCATAAGAATTGGGTAGACGAAAAACGCTCTGAGAGGTTCAGGGCGGCCCCGCCTTGTAGGCAAAAATACGTCCTGTCGTGAATAGGTTAAGGATACAACCTTCATTCACTCTTTTGCTGTTCCAGTCATATCATATCATACATTTTCTTTCTAGATGATTTTCAGCACATAAGTTTCTCTTCGAGTTCTTGTCCAAGGACTAGAGATGCCGAGCTCATTATCTTTGCTAGGCTTCCTGTATTATACTTTCTTGTTTGGTGAGTAATAGCACTTACAACCATTTTAGAGAATTCAGGCAGGAGCTATTTGCATTTTTATATACAACTTTCTGTTAACTAATGTGTTAGGTAGTGGCTTATTATCAAATGTCAAGTTTATGCATCTTCCTCCTCCATCCAGAGGAAAGTTCTGGGAAGAAACACTTCATACATTGAAGGGAAACTGAAAATCAAAACAACCAAGCATATGAATGTGAAAACCAGGAGTGACCTTTAAAAACTCGAATTTTCATTTCCGAATTTTGTTTGTTTATTTGCAATTTATCAATTTGGTGTAATTGGTTGGTCAGAACTTATTACTCAACCATCATATTTACGAAGGAAATAATTTAAGCCTAGTCCACACATTCTTACAAAAACAGCAATGACAGTCCATGAAATACATGTGTTATCAATGACTAAACAATTCCAAACATTTAGCTTTGTTATTTAAAGAGTAATTTAATTACATTTTATGGTGAAATTTATTTGAAAATAATGAGAAATAGATATGTTATATATTTCATGGTTCGAAAACTTATTGTGTAATGTGGCATATAATTATTAATAACCTCGCTAGGAATTACATGCGTAGTTATTGATAAAAGACAAATAACAAGGGTACCAAACATACTGATTATGTTTTTAAACAAGGTTGACAAAAAATCCGTAAAATGATTAAAGTAATAGTTTTTCCTAGTCTTCCAGGAAAAAATATAGATAGATTCATAGAGAGACTGATGGATATAGATACACACATCTACACTCAAATATGTACACACATATATGAATAAATTTTATATATATACATATATATATATATATAAATATA
>BOPN01000415.1:157276-169776 GCA_017312705.2 Penaeus japonicus | reverse complement strand
CCATACATGTGCCCAAATATCTTGAGGGAATTACTTTTGATTTGGTGAATCTAACTATTTGGAGAGTATGGTATATGTCGTGACACACACACACACACACACACACACACACACACACACACACACACACACACACACATATATATATATACATACATACATATATACATATACATATATATATATATATACATATATATACATACATATATATATGTATATATATATATATATATATATATATATATATATATGGGTGTATATATGTGTTTATATATACATGTGTGTGTGTGTATGTGTGTGTCTGTGTGTGTGTGTGTTCGTGTGCGTGTGCGTGTGTGTTTGTGTGTACATGTGCTAGTGCGAGTGCGTGTGTGTGTGAAATAATGTCTTTCGTTGGAGGCAGAAGAGACCTACCGAACCAGGTGACCTGCGACTGCGACAGCCAGACCTCGGTTGAGCGGGGAGCCCGAGACGATGGTGCTTCAGGCTGAGTCAGACTATAATTCAGGCGGTCCAGAGAAGCCGTCGAGTTGTCGAAGAAATAAACTGAAAGGGGATCTACGTCGACCTGACTTTGGTTATATGTCCGTTGTAGCGTTGTGTTGTAGAGAGAACTCGATTCTACTGCACCGTATTTATGTAGGTTTTGTCTCGGATCAGGTAAAGATGGCTTAGTAAGCTGAGGCACAGCGATGGCCGGGTACGCCAACACCGTGCCGAGAGACAGATGAGCCAGTGACGCAGTTAGTGCCACAAGAACCTGAAACAATAGGAATCACCATTACCATTTAGTCTTATCCTTAAATAAAGATATGTAGCTTGTGCGTAACATATATATATATATATATATATATATATATATATATATATATATATATATATATATATATATATATATATATATATATATACATATATATATATATATATATATATATATATATATATATATATATATATATATATATATATATATATATATATGCACACACAGTTCATATAAACACACAGAAACAAACCCTGTATTTCAGCAGCGGCTCGGTGAAGTTCGAGCTCTTGCAGCCGATTCCAGAGAGATCACGCGACAGACTGTGAGGCTGAAGGTCAAGACGTCTTTTATAGGCAATGGCTTCACGTGGGAATACCTAGCCTCTGCTTGCCCCCTCCGGCCTCCCACCCCATTCAGAACACTTATTTTAACTTATAGAAAATGGGCTGTTATTTCACTCTGGCTTTCGCACTGTTGCTTCATCAATTTTATCCATATTTCCATCCCTGTGTCTCATCTTATATAAGTGCTTGCGAACTAGTTACATCACGAGGCAAGCAAAAACTGCTCACAGCTCTGCTTTTATGCAACATAGTAGCTTGACTGCATTTTCCTTTAGAAAAAGTGTCCTCCAGAGGATAGAGGAAGAAAAAGAGAGAGATTTGAGGGAGATGAGTTATATTATAATACTATAGTATTATTGATGCTATAGTATTTACCTGATGTACAAGTCTGATCAAGTCGATTTAAATGAAGAAAAAAATAATATAAAAGAAAAGCTCAGTGCCTTTATTGAAGTCAATACATGGTAATCCAGTTTTGTACAATGGTGTAAGTAATCCATAGGATGTCTTGCACATCTCGTAGTGGTGTAGGGGATGGGATCCCAAGGGCGGCCGTAGGAGCCGCGTGAGAGCAAGTCTCGCGCTTCCTGTTTCGGCACGAAAGTATAATTAAGGGTTCGGTTGTCAGGGGCAGGATAGAATTAAAATAAATTAAAAAGTGGTAGCGTATAAACGTTCAATAGCATGGCCAAAGCTGTAACCATCTATCCTGACCCAAGAGAAAGTCTAAAGGGGTGTTGTATCGACTGAATTCACTAAATCAGAAATCAACACAAGCCATTCCTCTAAAAATAGAAACGAGTAGAATTCATAGAAGGCAGAGACTTCACTAATGTCATCATTACAGTTCGTAAACCAACATAACTAATTACTCCATTAATTCACCAAATGAATTCTTCCTTGGTAAGTGACATCATTAATTATTAAACTCAATAAAAGCTCAAGCATCAAAATCACTACCGTACTCTAATGTTGTCACGTAAACAAGGATGCTTGGCTACAAAAAGGCAAAATAAAGTGAAATAGAAAAATAATCAAAGTGGATAATCATACGTTTCTTCAAAACTTTCAACTTCTTTAAAAAAAACGTGAGAAAATAAAAGCATAAGCCAGTTTTCAAAGTTATTATTAAATCATAGCCATATAAAACAAAATAAACCTCCATAAAAGCAATCTCAATAAAAACATAGATAAAAAATACCTGTAAAAATGCTCGGTCTCCAACAAGTGCGAACAAAGAAAGCCAAGAATAAAAACTGTTAAAAAAATGTCGGCTTTCTGATGGAAAGACCGGGACTGTAACACACTGAGCTAGGTACTGTGCAACTACCCTAAGGTCGTTGACCCGACCTTTTATACCAACAAGGTCGTGCGCCAACCTTGTTTCGTCGAGTCTGCGTAAAGATTCCTGTTTTACTAGCAAATTTCGTCTGCTCTTAAAGACGTTAAGGCTTTTCTTTTCGTTTTCTTTACATTGTACTTATTTGATAGATTTAAAAATGGGAGGTTTAACATAAAATTACATGATACATCTTATAGAAATAAAAGGAACTTAACATATATACATGATTTTAAATGTAAAAGCAATAAAAAATACGTGGACTAGCCAACAAGACTTTGGCGCCAACAACCCAAACGGAACTTTCCGTCGCCAGTATAAAAAAAGAGGTCCGTTTTCAGACACTGGTGATCTTGACAACTCCAAGCCTATATGGGTATGGAAAAGTCATCCTCCTCCTCAGCCAGTAAAACAGCATCTCGTCCAGGGCGTCTGGATCCTCCGTCAGCGCCTCCTGCAGGAAGTTCCTCTGCATCTTCGCCTTCGTCTCTGACAGGATCCTGACGTCCTGGCGCCATGAATAACTCGGGAATCTGGGTAGGAGCCCGACACAGAGACGAGATCGGCCGAAGGGAGCTGAAGCATCAGCTCACTACAACCCCTCCCCCGCCCAGTAGAGCGAAGTCCACGGCGTCTCATCTGGCTGGCCCTCGAAGTCCAACTGCTCCTCCTGTCAAGTCCTCCCCACGTCCTCTGCTAGGGCGTTCCTGGTTCAGCTCAGCAGGTCACAGGGGCACATTGAAACGTCGTGACGAAGCTCTTCCTGACCCTCCTTCATAACGGTAGCTGTGAAGTCCTCCCGACAGTCCAGGGTGTTGACCTCCTGCTCCTCTTGCATCATCCTGTGGGTGTGACACCGCTATCCAGGAGTCCAGCAGGTTCTCATTGTCCTCCTCTGACGGGGTTATGTCCAAGACGACTCGACACCGGTCCCAGGGACTGGTAGCTCATCTGATGTATCCCATTCAAAGCATAGCCTCAGCATCCTCGGCCACAGCTTCAAGATCCACCACGAGTCTCTCCAATCATAGGACATCACAGACATGGGTCAGGGAGTGGTCATTGGCTCACAATCTGAGAACAGAAAGAATCCCTCCAAACCCCTGAGTTGCACGGGCTCATTTACAACTTGAAATGCAAAACTTGACATTTACTGATTAAGAATGTATTCTTTATCTAGTTCATTGAGATTGCTGGGTAAACCTGAAGAGGATAGTATGGCTTGGTTTCACATAGTATGTTTAGACTGGCAATGACTGGCTTATAACGTCGAAGCAATCGACCACAAAACTTGCTTAAACATAAAAAAAATCCTCGCAGTAATAAAAATAGACATAAAACTTTAAGAGAAAGTAGTAAAAGTTAAACACAAAATTATTTACAACCAATCACTGAGGACTGATAAGATGCAAGCAGCATCACTCCAGGCTCAGCCTCATCATCCAACAGTGGATCCACATAATCTGGACCATATTCATCATAGAGATCAGGGTAAGTGACTTCACCCAAGACTCGAAAAGGTTTAAGGTCATTGATATGACACTGTCTCTCGGAAAATGGACGGGAGACATCTTTCAGCAAGAAAGTTACAGGACCAATTTTCTTCTGTATACGCAGCCCTGCTCATCGTGGGTTGAGCAACTTGTCAGCTCCATATTTACGACATTTGGTTCCTGTAAAGTACAAGATGTCCTTCCTCAAGCGGCTTTGGTATGGCTGCCTGTCTATCATAGTCCTGTTTCCACCTCTCTCTTGCCGTTTTCGTAGTCTCAAGTGCTACCTGTCGAGCAATTCTGAGAGTTGGTCATGGAAAGATTTGGATGCCTTCGGACTTTGCAGACTAGGTCATTAGTGAGACCAACAGGAAAGTGGCCATGGTGGCCAGTCATCAAGTATAAAGGTTGGGTTCTGGTACTCGATGAATTGCAATCTATTAAGTGCTACAAGCCCACTTGAGAATCAGCTGTTCCCACTTGCCTGGTGCTGTGTTGGCAAGAGAAGCAACTGCATCTTTTACAACCCGGTTTGTTCGTTCTACCATCCCGTTAGCTTGTGGATGATAGGCAGTCGTTAAAGTTGTCTTAATTTGCAACAAACGGCAACATTCTTGGAACAAACGGTTGTTGAACTCAGACCCTCCATCTGTTTGTATGAGGCGTGGAGGACCAAACACAGTAACAAATTCCTTAAAAATGGCATCAGCCACTGAGGTTGCATCCTTAGTCTTGAGTGGGATAATCTGGACATATCTAGTCAAATGATCCACGATGATTAAGCAGTATCTATATCCTGCCAGGGATATCCCAAGTTCAATAAGATCAGCACTCACTTTCTCAAGAGGAATCGATACATCTGGTGCACCTGCTAACGGAGCTTTTCTAGGACTACCTCATTGCCGTTGGCATGTTTACATGCTGCCACGTATTCTTTCACATGCCGGAGCATATTTGGAAAGTAAAACATGTCCTTCAACTTGACAAATTCTGTAGACCCCAGGATGAGCGGCTAAGGGTGATGAGTGTGCCAACTTTATAGCACTTGGGTGAAGTTGTCTGGCACAACAAGCTGACTCACAACTCTATCAGGCAGTGTTCTTACATGATAAAGGGCTCCATTCTGAAGCTCGAACTCATCCAGAGGGAGTGGTGGTTTTCTCTGAGGAACAGCTTTTTCTTCTAAGTATGCTACAATGTCATGCCACATTGGATCCTTCAGTTGTTCAGACCGCAATTGCCTTGGGTCGGATCACATGCACACAGAAAGCAATGCTTCGAGTGCTAAGCATATCTGGTACGTGATGGGAGGTACCAGGCTTGTACAGGATCTTGAATGTATAGCCTGAAAGTTCGTAAGCCCACCCAGATAGCCCGTGGGGACTTTGTTGTTTTGCAAATACAAAACACAAAGGTCGATGGTCAGTGTAAACTGTAAACTTATGGCCAAAAACATAAGGGTCAAAAGCCCGCAAGTACTCTCAACAACTGCAAGTGCTTCAGCATCTGTGGCAGAATACCGTCTCTGCCTCTCAGCTTCCTGCTAAAATAAGCTATAGCATGCGGTGGATTCGGACCTTCTCGTTGCATCAAACAACCTCCAATTGCAACTTGGGATGCATCGGTATGGATTTCAAATGTCAGATCAAAATTGGGCTTCTGAAACACTGGTGCATTAATCAGAGCATCTTTGGTGTCTGAAATGCTTCTTGGCATTCTTTAGTCCACCTAAACTTTTGTTCCTTTTTTATCAGCTGGGTCAGTGGAATAGCCAATTTGGCATAATTAGGAACATGCCTCGGAAAACTGGAAGCTCTCAAGAATCTCCGCACCTCAATCAGTCTTGGAGGTGGCATCTCTGAGATGGCTCGAACTTTATCGGGATCTGGTAAAATCCCATCTGGCGTGACACGGAACCCGAGAAACCTAAAATTTTGTACAACAAACTCACATTTGGCTACATTGAGTTTGAAACCAGCACAGTCATGATACCGCCTTTTAGATGGTGGAGGTGTTCTTCAAAATTTTTGCTGTAAATTACAATATCGCTAAGGTATGCTAAAGTATGCCTGCCCAGAACTGGACTTAGTACAGCATTCATAGTTCTTTGAAAAGTTGTTGGGGCTGTGGAGAGACCAAAAGGCATACGACGCCATTGAAAGAGGCGATAACCATCGCTGAAGGCTGTCTTAGCTCATCCTCCGGGTGCCACTGGGATACTCCAGTAAGCACTCCGACTATCGAGCAGGGAGAATACTGCTGTATCCCTCAATTCATCAACCAGTTCGTCAACTCTTGGTAGAGGATAGGTATCTGCTATTGTAACAGAATTGAGCTGTCGGTAGTCAACACAGAATCGCACGGTGCCATCCTTCTTCTTTACAAGAACAACAGGAGAGAGCCAAGGTGATGTGCTGGGCTCAATGACAATCGCATCAAGCATGTCATCACACTCTTGTCTTATCTTCTGCTTGACCGACTCAGGTAGACGCCATTGACGGGTACAGAGAGGCTTGGTTCCATGTGTAGGGATGTGGTGCTGGATACCTGGCACAGTACCTATAGAGAACTTGTCTCCACTGGACAACCGTGGATAATTACTCAGTAATGCAAGAATATCATGACGCCGATTATCAGGTAAATGACTTAGGTCTGGTTCAGCTGAGTCCTTATCATCTACTGATGTCAACACTGACACCTCTGGAGGATCATCTAGGCTCGTTTCATGGAATACAACGAAATCATTATCATCATATCCAAAGTCCAACTGACCAAAAGCAAGATCAAACTCATCCTCTTCATCAAAACTGAACAGCGGGTCAGGGACATCATCGCCCATTGGCTCAAATTCTTCGCAGGAGGCTTCTGTCGCTTGGGTTCCTTTGTGCCCCACCTAAGTTTGCATTGGGTTCTTAGACTGGTTCTGTAACTCCATCACTGTGCACAATTGACCAGTTGCAACATGCGTGCCATTCTTCAAGCATACAGGACGTGTTCCACCATTCAAAACCCAAACAGAAGCTACTCCATCTTGGGCATAATCACCATCCGAGGCACAATGATTTTATCTGTGGCTCCCTCGATGATAACTTCCATGTTATTAAAACGTTCAGAAACAGTCACAGTGACATACCGACCACTATGTGTGCTTCTGGCTATGTCCAGGCGGAATGTACTCTAATACACTGGTGATACCCAATGAAGGTCCTTCAGTGTAGGCAACAGGGAGTCACCCTCCAAGTCTCAGGTATGTCTTCTGAGGGCTATGATTATGTACTAGCCTGTAGCAAAATCTTCTTAGAAAATCCATTCCAATCAAGATTTCCCCTGGAAAATCAACACCTTCCACCACACACACCCTGTGACGGCACTGCCGTATCTTTCTGCCGTTTCCCAAGGAAAGCTCCACATCCCATTCAGAAGTGGCTTCGAAGAGTCGACCTGACACACCCCGAAGTCCACGTACTTGGTGATGCAGAATTCTCTTTGGAGTTATGGACTTGGCATTTTCCAATTTCAAGAGAGTGACTTCAGATCCAGTGTCCACAAAAGCTGTCACAGGAATGCCATGAACTCTGATTTGGACAAGAGGTCTTCCACAAGGTCCTTGTGCAACGATGTCATTACTCGAAGTCACTGTCTGGACCGCAGCCTCGATCAACTGTCGTTCGCCTGGAGGTATATTGTGGTGGCTCTGTAGACCCTGTTTTGCTCCTGCCGATAACCAGAGGTGGCTGGAGCCTCTCCACTCTGGGTGTTCTGAAAGGGGCACTCTCAATAGAAAATGGCCTTCGACGACACCCCAGCAAACTAGAGTAGAAGGCTGATCTCTCCGACGTATAGGACGTGGAGGTATCCGTGAGACTTCTGCAATTTCTCCCCTGCAAGGTGCTGCATGGAGCTTAGGTGGCTCATCATCATTCCTTATGCCCACTCGAGCATTCCACAGTCTTTGCGCAGCCTCAACTAAGGACTGTACAGAATCACCTTCCTTTAGGGCAAGAACTTCTTTAACCAACCCGGCAATCCTTGGAGAAACACCTCCGTATTATGCTATTAATGCCTCTAAGTTACAACTGCTTCCCGATGGTCTCGGTAACCCTGATAGACCATCCCCTCCAAGGTAGATTGAAAATCTAAGGGTGCTTGGACTAGCCATCATCCGTACTTCATACAAAAGTGTAAAGAAGTCCGAGGCAGAACATGTTCCCCTAAATTTTTGCCGTATCTTTTGGCGAAAATCAGACCATGTGTGGATGTCATCAAAGATTGGTGAATTGACGATTACATCAGCCTCGCCCCTGGCAATTTGCCTTTGCAGCACGAATCAAAGCCTCATCAGTTGCGGGCTTAATGCAGGTTTTCTAACTGCCTGATCCATCCCTCCACTTCCTGGTTTCTTCGAAGTGGCTGAGAAGCAGGCGCTTCATAGCTTAAACTTACTGATACTATCACGATCAGAGACTACAACATAGGTCGGTTGGGATGTTGCACGTGGTTGAACTATTGGAGGAGTGAAAGCTGTGCGAGGCATTACTGGTGGTCTAACAGGAGAAGGTGCTGCATTCTGCTGCACCAAATTATCACGAGGCAAGTGAGGAGTTACTGGAGTTAGGGCTGGTGGAGAAAAGTCCCTTCTAAGGGATCTTTGCAGAGTTCTCCTAGGAATAGCTCCTGCTGAGGCGACACATTAACAGGAGAGAGTGCTGTGGCACCTTCAGGCTCAGAAGACCTAGCAGGTCTCACATTTACATTCAGTGTTAACTTCTCCAACATTGCCTTCATTTCTTCACGATCCTTCTCCCTCTGTTTAATAAGACGTGCCATCTGACTGGACAACTCTTTCAGCATCCCCCTTAACTCAGTGACCTCATCAACCAGAGTAATCTCCTCATCAAGATCAAATTGGTGATGGTTCAGACTGAGACTTCTTTCCGAAGTTTCACCATGATTATTGTCAAAATACCCGATAAAATAAAGCAAACAACTATAAACGTCAGTTTTGAAAATACCAACACAAATTCAAGAAAACACGTAAAAATATAAAAAACATACAGATTTCCCCTGAAAGTTAAGATATAAAAACTGGCAAATTCAAAAATCACCCATACAAATCTCTAAATGAACACTTGATGTTTCAATGTAATTATTATTCTTAATAAAAACCCTTTCAATTAATTGCTAACTTTACACCAGTCTTTATAACCTTTAACTTCAAGTTATTTGGCGAAATCTCTTAAAAATCATTGGAAAATAGGAATGCGAGTACCAGCATACAACACAAGATTGCGTAGCCCATAAGCTCTGCAAAAACAGACTTTCAAATTCCGACGCTGCCGCCAAAAATGCCCTGTAGGGGATGGGATCCCAAGGGCGGCCGTAGGAGCCGCGTGAGAGCAAGTCTCGCGCTTCCTGTTTCGGCACGAAAGTATAATTAAGGGTCTGGGTTGTCAGCAGGATAGAATGAAATAAATTAAAAAGGTAGCGTATAAACGTTCAATAGCATGGCCAAAGCTGTAACCATCTATCCTGACCCAAGAGAAAGTCTAAAGGGGGGTTATATTGACTGAATTCACTAAATCAGAAATCAACACAAGCCATTCCTCTTAAAATATAAACGAGTAGAATTTATAGAAGGGAGAGATTTCACCAATGTCATCATTACAGTTCGTAAACCAACATAATAACTATTTACTCCATTAATTCACCAAATGAATTCCGCCAGGTAAGTGACATCATTAATAACTAAACTAAATAAAAGCTCAAGCATCAAAATCATTACTGTACTCTAATGTTGTCACGTAAACAAGGATGCTTGGCTTCTACAAAAAGGCAAAATAAAGTGAAATAGAAAAATAATCAAAGTGGAAAATCATACGTTTCTTCATAACTTTCAACTTCTTTAAAAAAAAACGTGAGAAAATAAAAGCATAAGCCAGTTTTCAAAGTTATTATTAAATCATAGCCATATAAAACAAAATAAACCTCCATAAAAGCAATCTCAATAAAAACATAGATAAAAAATACCTGTAAAAATGCTCGGTCTCCAACAAGTGCGAACAAAGAAAGCCAAGAATAAAAATCCGTTAAAAAAATGTCGGCTTTCTGATGGAAAGACCGACCGTAACACACTGAGCCAGGGTACTGTGCAACTACCCTAAGGTCGTTGACCCGACCTTTTATACCAACAAGGTCGTGCGCCAACCTTGTTTCGTCGAGTCTGCGCAGTAAGACTCGTTTTACTAGCAAATTTCGTCTGCTCTTAAAGACGTTAAGGCTTTTCTTTTCGTTTTCTTTACATTGTACTTATTTGATAGATTTAAAAAGAGGTTAAACATAAATTACATGATACATCTTATAGAAATAAAAGGAACTTAACATATATACATGATTTTAAATGTAAAAGCAATAAAAATACGTGGATCAGCCAACAAGACTTTGGCGCCAACAACCCAAACTTGAATTTTCCGTCGCCAGTATCCAAAAAAAAGTCCGTTTTCAGACACTGCGATCTTAATACCAAGCCTATATGGGTATGGAAAAGTCATCCTCCTCCTCAGCCAGTAAAACAGCATCTCGTCCAGGGCGTCTGGATCCTCTGTCAGCGCCTCCTGCAGGAAGTTCCTCTGCATCTTCGCCTTCGTCTCTGACAGGATCCTGACGTCCTGGCGCCATGAATAACTCGGGAATCTGGGTAGGAGCCCGACACAGAGACGAGGTCGGCCGAAGGGAGCTGAAGCATCAGCTCACTACAGTGGTGATGAGATGATGTACGTAACCCTATGAGAGCTGATTATATTTTCTAGACTTAATTGTAATATAAAGGGGTTGCATGAGAGTGAGAGAGAGAGAGATAGATAGATAGAGAGAGAGAGAGAGAGAGAGAGAGAGAGAGAGAGAGAGAGAGAGAGAGAGACTAAAAATAGATTAGCCAAACAAGAAACGCGACAATGCAAAACCTCGATTCATGCTACTTGACAACATTCCCTTCTATTTTTGTTAATCTCTCTTATGTTACCAAGTAAAATTCCCAGGTAACTCGGTTGATCAAGTGTTGAACTATTTTTCAAGCAAAAAGAGACCAGTCCCGGCCGTGTCTCCCCCCATCCCCACTCTGAGGCCCAACTGGGGTTTGCCCGCTGCTTGCAACCTCTCTCTCTCTCTCTCTCTCTCTCTCTCTCTCTCTCTCTCTCTCTCTCTCTCTCTCTCTCTCTCTCTCTCTCTCTCTCTCTCTCTCTCTCTCTGCGCATCGGTTTACTGCTATACCGGTAATTTTCATCAGTATTTTTTTTGGTTTACAGCACTAACTTCTGACTTCACTCTTAACTACTAGTGTACAAAACGTGGGGCACAAAGCACCTCATATTCCCGCGCGCGCTTAAATTTTGAAACGGTATTAGTGAGTATGACTAGATTAACCGATGAATCTAATCATAATCATTATGTACTACTTATCAAAACAGGTGGAAGTTTAATGTGTTTTCCACACCAGCAGAAAATCTCAATAATACGCATTGTTCTTTGCACCTGAATGAGGATCAGTATTACCACTTCTACAGATGAATCATGAGGTCTACAGATCTGTGCTTCATTTCCGATTGTTAGATTTTACTAAATAATTGTGCTTAATCTACAGTCTTTGATAGGTTTGCTCCAAACTAAGCAGTTGTTTAGAGAGACATTTAACTGTGACTGACAGGTTACAAGGACTTTGATCGGGAAGCATAGTAACTGGAAATTAATGTTGAAGTAGTGAGGTAGTGTAGTACCAAATGTAATATGTGTCTCACGTGTAGGCCCACAGTACAGTACATTATACAGTGTATGGTTTACTTCAGTGAGAACTGCATGTGTATTAAGTGTTAGCATTGTTAAGAATACACTTAACCTCATTTTATCATACAAAAGCGTAATTACATACGTAATTATATATCTGTGTTGTTCATCATAGTCGTAGAATCCCCTTTCTTTTGTTTTATATTGATACAGCATTGTCATTTATCTAAAGTTCTTGACCGTTTAAATGCAGGGAAAGCAAATTTCCATTTATCTTGTGATTAACTATTGTTGTATTCATGTTGCACAAAATTGTTAGGTACTGTTAGTGCTTGGATTTGTGGACTGTCAATAAAGTTAGCCAAATAAATGATGGCATTATTATTATTTGTATTTACTTTATCCTTTTAACAATTTGAAAGGTAGTGTGTGGGCTTGAGACACTGATTTATCCTTCAAATTGTTCCATTATATGATGATGGTTGAGAGAGCATACTGACTGATGATGAACAGAGAGACAGAATGAAAAGGAAAAATGCATTACTCGTTTTTCCAACTCATTTTGATTTCAATACCCTCGCGCTTTAAAAAAATCAGAATATTTTAAGCGTCTGTTAGTTTCAGTGTTTAGGTTTCTATTTGTAATGCTCAACAATTAACAGTTAAAATCTACTGTGTATGAACCAATTTTAGATTATTTGCCATGCCTTTCTCCACTGTGGTAAAGACAATTACCTAGATTATGACCGTTTCTAACCATGTATGAGTAATAAATA
>BOPN01000415.1:144776-149776 GCA_017312705.2 Penaeus japonicus | reverse complement strand
AAGAAAACTAAATATAGGGATTTCAACGAAAGTGAGGGAGAACTTTTGTTAATGCTTTGTAGGAAGCAACCTCTCCAGGCTAAGTTTGAAGGTGCTAGAAAGAGTAAACCATTTGAATTATGTGATAAGTAAAGCTGATCGTTCAGAGAACATACTCATGATATATATAAACATCATGATACGGTTTGGAAAAATAGAAGAGCCAGTGTGGACAACTGTTTTGGAAAAATTGGTGAATGTTGAATGTGTAAATCAAGGCTTTATGATAAAAAATGTATAAGTGAAAGTAAAAACAGTGACAATTTGGAGCAATCGCAATGCTAAGAGTTCACGCCTCTCCTCCGGAAAAGAACTACCACTGCTACACGGATTTTCAGATCTTTTTACGGATACACCGCGAGTTATAGTGATGATCAAGCATGGCGTGAAGTTGGTTCCTCAAACCACGCTCATTAGATAGAGCCCAAATAGAATGACATCGGCCCCAAATACTGAAAATTGAAATAGAATACCTCTTAGCTGCTGGAATGATTGAGCCAAGTAAAAGTCAGGTTGGGCCTCGCCCAATGTGTTAGTGGCATAAGCAGATGCTTCATGGAGGCTGTGCACATATTATTGGAGAAGTAATGCTCTAACGGTAGTGGACTGTTTTCTCATATCAAGAATTGATTATATCATTCATTCGGTGAGGAATTCTAAATTCATAATTTACGTAAAGTGCATTACCAAGTAAGTGCCCCTTACAGAGGATGCAAAGGAGATCTCAGCCTTTGTGACACCAAATGGGCTGTGCCATTATAATGTGATGCCTTTTGGCATGTGTAATGCTTCCAGTACAGATTTATTATATTTGTTATCTAATGATTGGAAGGTGTCCGAGCTTATTTGGATGATCTGGTGGCGTGTTGGTCTACTTGGGATCAGCACAAGCAATCACTGAATATGTTATTTGAGCGATTGAGAGAAGCCATCTTGACGGTAAATATGAAAAGAGTGAAACGGGCGTGTCGCGGTACAGTTGATCATATAGATGATAGGATAATGGCTAGCCAAGCCATTCTAGTGCCAACAAACAGAAAAGCAGTAAAACGATATTTGGGAATGACCGGACAGGCGATTTGTCAACATTTCCCTAATATAGCCAAACCTCTCCCAGACCTTACAAGTTCCACAGAAGATTTGAATAAACATCGCAGTGACATGAGGCCTTTGAAAATCTGTAACTCCTATTATGTTCCTAGCCTATAATTAAAGGGCCTGACCTTATCCAGCCTTTTGTACTACAGGTCTATGCATGAAATGGAGCTGCTGGAGCTGTTCTTTTGCAGTTAACTTATAACCGAATGCTCCTTCCAAACTGTTATGCTAAGTGCGAAGTTCAAGAGTTACCAACGACACTAGGTTTGCTGATAGCGTTGGACAAATTTGCAGTTTACATGGGAAATACTGTAAGATAAACTATAGTTAGATGTATTTGACCTTGAAACCATAAGCTGATAGTTAAGCATATTGGGGGGCTATGAAAATTTGACTGTAGACGCTCTATCTCGTCGTATCTAGATGTGCATAGGTTGCACCTTTCAAATGGAATTCACCTTTGCGTTTTTGTTTTAAAGGTTAGGGTGTTAAGTAATAAGGTCATCTGATAAACATTTCTTTGGATAAAGAGGTACGTGCTACCAGGAAACCATTTTCTGATATAATTTCATGTGAAATTTACATTGTAAAGTCATAACGAATATTGTTTATTGATATTTTATTTGTTTCGGATAGAGAAGAAGTAATGTAATTGATTATGCATTAGTAGAAGTTAACTTGCAAATATAAATTCAAGTTCGTGAACTGGACATGGATACTGTCGAGCGTATGACAGATAGTTTTAGCGAGAATGTCGAACAAAACTTGACATCTCATGGATGTGATTTATATATACATACATATATATATATATACATATATATACATATATATACATATATATATATACATATATATATATATATACATATATATTTTCTTTTTTCTTTTTTATGTATGTATGTTTATATATGCATATGTATATATATATATATATATATATATATATATATATATATATATATATATATATGTGTGTGTGTGTGTGTGTGTGTGTGTTATATATATATATATATATATATATAGAAAGAAAGAGAGAGAGAGAGAGAGAGAGAGAGAGAGAGAGAGAGAGATGGTAGATGGAAACAAAGAGAGAGAGAGATTTGTTTTTCTCCTCCAAGTGCTGTGAAGACTCAGCCGAGGACCAGGGACTATATCTATAAAAGTTCTGAGTCATTTGAAACTCCCAACTCTTTAGGACATCCTAATATCACTCACAACTTGTAGAAATTTTCCTAAGAACGCCCCGCTTCTCCTAAAATCGCTCTTAGAAGAAGAAGAAAAAGGAGAGCTGGCTAGGTTCCTTAGTACCCAAGACAGCCGCCAAACAAAGTATTCGCATTTACGAGTTCGACGAAGTTGTACTTGTAAATAGATATACAGTAGTACAAGAATACTTTTTGTTACTGTAGCGTATCAATTGTATGACAGGGGCCCCGCACTACCAACCCCCTTCTTCGAAGCTGGCAAAATGGGATGCAAGTATGAACTTAATCAGACCCCTGCAATCAGATCCCCATGAAATATGGTAGCGTGGAAGAAGGGAATCTGAATAAAAACAGAATGGGGAAGTTCCAGTGTATAGCTCCTCAACGTTCAGCCTATCAACCATTAAATAGAACATAGACTAAGAGCACTAGATAATATTAATAGATAAAACAAATAAAAGGATAAACAGGTTAATGAAATCCTAAAATTATCAAACTGCCATAAAAATAAGAGCAACTCCAAAGGGAAGTGCTAAGCTAAGGGCTTACTTTAAAAACTAACTAAAACGAAAGAGGGATCATAAATGATCCTCTGGCAAAAGGCCGTACATAAAAGAAACAAATTACTAAAACATGGCAGCATAAGGGTCACTGAAGGTGATTCTAAAAACAAAAACTGAAGAAAAAAAAACAATGGCAAAGGCCAAAAGCTATAACTAAAAGGCAAAGAATTAAAGTTAAAACAAAACACAGCAAGTCCTGAAGGGATGATAAATGAGAAGTAAAAAAACACAAAGCAAGCAAAACTATAAAAACACAAAACCTCACTGTTAAGATTTATATATATGTAAAAAGAAATCACGTCCAGCTCCTATTAATAATAAAATGTCAGGATCCCAAGACTTATCTTTTCTTTGCTGGTTTCTTCTGGTAACCGGTGTTTCAGGTGGAAAAGGAGTAACAAAAACTACCGCTGACTGGTATAGACTGACTGTATTTGGTGTAAAACGGGTCATATTTATAAGCTTTGTGACGTCACAGGTCACGTAAAAATAATAAATACAAAAATAAAATATAATTGCAGTAAAAAAAATATGGGGAAGGTTGTCGTAAAACACAGTAGGATAAAATCACAAAATAAAAGAGATTTACAATAAAATAATGAACAAATAAAATACGACATTTCTAAAGGTGTACCTTCACGTCATCATGATTCGACAAAATATTATAAAAACAACTGATAGGAAAATAGAAATACCCCGTAAAAGAGCGATTTAAAACTCAATAAAATGACTAATTAAAATAGGAGATAAAAGCAAAAACAGACTCGGTAAAACAAAAAGCAAAATAATTAAAAAAGAAAACGTTTGGTAAGGTAAACTGAAACAAAAACACAAACGAACTAAAAACAGACAAAAACATGCCATAAGGAAATAAAAGCACGACAGAAATATAGTACAAAAGCAAAATATTTTTTTAAAAAATGCCAAGTCGCCTCCGGACTCCAGAGCTGTGGAAGCGAGAGATCGTAGGTAGGCTCGCATGGAGGGACGAAGAACGGAGGGATTCCTTACATTACTGATCGTACAGACCCAGGTGGGAAATGATAGGACGAACGAGGGACGAATGAGGAGTGTTCTGGTAGTTCCTCTTTAGTTTCTTTAGGGAAAATGTGACATCAGAATCTGCAGGCTCGACAGGCTTAGTCCCAATGAGGGTAAATCTGTTGGGTCGGAGGCATTCTTAACTGGTCCTAATTTGCACTGGTAGATCGTCACTGTCTGTGCAGACAACTCAAGAGCCAATCTGTCTGCCTTTGACTGATTGTCGTGATGGGCTCGGCTTGGGGTTGAGTAGTTGGTGGCCTGTCTAATCTATCGCTACATTTCGGAAAGAGGGGTCTAGTGGCTAAAACTTTTTCAGGTCTTTGTCTTCTAAAATTCCTGTGTCACATTATTACCATGTGATTGGCTTCCTTAATCTCGTCAATATAGTACCAGGAGTATTTGTAGTTTCTGGTCTGGGGACAGGTTTTGGGAATAGTCATTGAGGCTGACTAGTTTTTGCCCTTAACCAAAGCACATTCACATTTTGTGTGTTTGAAGTTCATTGTACCCAAGCCATTCTGGAAAGTCTGACAGTTACCTTTACATACTTTCCGTCTGGAAATGTGCTGTTGCTTAGCGGATGGTCTACCGCCAGTGATCCCATAATAAATCCTTCTGAGGCTCTAATCGACTAACCATCTGTTTTTCCAGTTACCACAAAGCACCATCTCAAAGTCACCCTACTAATAATGCAATCCTGCGCAGCAGCAGCAGCATAGACCTTAATAATATCTAAGATTCCATAACCCGTTCTGTTAATACCAGCCAGGTGGACCTTGACGGCGAGAGATTCAACTCCATCTCCTCAGAGTAGGGATTCTCGATCCTGGAGCAGAGTATTGTTACCCTGACAAGAGGAATCCATGATTTGCTTGGCAACACAAAGTGATGATACCAGGTCTCCCGATCGAGTCTCTAAGAAAATAACAATATCAATGCTCCTCAGTTATACGGGAAAAAGCCATTGATGTTCCACTGTAGAAGGTTTAGATATAGAGCCATCACGCTACACTGAAATGGTTACCTCAGCACACCCTGTGACATCAAG
>BOPN01000415.1:107276-132276 GCA_017312705.2 Penaeus japonicus | reverse complement strand
GAGAGTTGTAGATACAGGATGGAGTCTCCGGTTCAGCATCTTAGAATGTTTTCAGGTAAGTCAGGTGTCTGTTTTTACCTTAGGTGTATTTAGTCATTACTTGAACCTTCTTTCTTCTACACTCATCTTTCTTTTCTGCACAGCTTCTCCTCTCCCCTGCTACTGGAAATTAACAGGCAAGAGGATATGTTATGCAGATGTGGTCCAGCCTCCTCTCCCTCTTTCAGAGCTCCCAGGATGAAAGAGCAGGAGGGGGGGATCGGTTGTCATTAATTCATCATCTGTTGGTTCTCGAAAACATTGGTTCTGGAGGCGGTCGTCTTGTTCTCGAGAGGCTCCGTGGCCACCATTTGTGCTCCCCATCCGTATTGTTGTGAGCATCCCGTAACCTTAGATAGTTACTGTCCTCCAGGTATTCCAGGCGATCCCAGGTTCTTGTTGCCATGTGGAAAATACGGATGTTTATAGGCTCGAGATTGTACTCTTCGTGCAACTCTCTTATTGAGGGACGAGGGTTTGGCCATCGTATCCCTTTAACCCAAAGGATTGCCTTGTTCTGAATGGCTTGTATTTTGTACCAGGACGATGTGGCTATTGTGTTCAAGGGGACAGGTGGATATTCTAGTATTGGCCGTACTAGTGTTTTATAGAGTTTAAATTTCACTTCGTCGATTTTGGCGAATGGGGCTGATTTGATTATTTCGGCTTCGATGGCGCTAGTGGGTTCGTTTAGGATGTCTTGGTCGATTCCTTTGAGGACTAACGTCATCTTTGCTTTCTTCTCTGGTGATAGTATAGCAGAGAAGTTGGCTGCTGAGAGAGCGTTTCTTGTAGGCTCTTCGAAAACATTGTTGGTGCAAGTGTCTGTTTCGGTAATTGCGACATAGCCGTCATAGGAGGTGATTAGTTTCACTATTCTGATGTCGCGCTGGCATAAGATCCGGAGTAGCTCCGCCCTCTTTTCGGGGGATGGGCCACCTTCAGCTTTGATGCGGACTTTCGGCATGGTTACATGGTGTTAAATGCAGACAAACACAAAATAAAAAGAATCCTACCTAGTCCTTGGTGTTGAGCTTACGGATTACACCCCCCCCCCCCCCTGCACTCTTGATGTGCGTCTGGGAGAACATAGGGTGGATCACTAAAGCGAACTGAGGATGCCCCAGAGGGGAACCTATCCCTATACTAGAGTGGCAGGAGAGTGCCAGTGGGTCCCTATTTCCTCGCCTCCCCCCCTCGGCGGAGTTCTCCACCCAACGAGGGCTCGTAGGCCTGTCCTGCTCGTTGGGGGGCAGCAGCCCCCCCAACGAGCACACCGAAGTGAGGTTGGGAGCACTACTGACCCGCCCCCAGACGAATCACCTTCAGCTAAGAAGGTGAGGTCCAAAGACGAGGACGGAAGGGAGTGAAGAGAAATAGGTGTAGTAGAGACAAAGCACTGAAAAATCACCAGAGCTTGTCTGATTACCAGAGATAATCAGGTAGTCCTTTTTGGAGCAGTGTGAGTGTGGTGTTTGTGTATGTAGGTGGAGCCCCAAGAAGAGGCACGACTAGACACCTGGGCCTCTAGTCAACACTAGCTGGCAGAGGTGTGAGGGGAGTCAAGTGTGTTTACACAGGGTAAACAAGGCAGAGGGATCGACAGGTGATGGTTGTTACTATCACCCTCTTGCCATGGATAGCTCTCACAGGCAAGGGTGGCAGGTGCAACAGGTGAGATGGGTATGATTATAACCCTCTTTGCACGTCGTGACCTGACTCGCGAGCGTCGAGTGAGGTCCAGGTGGGCTGCTGCTGCTGTTGTTGCCAAGTCGTTTGCGACCCTGTCTTGCCTTTTTTCTTGCCAATCCTTAGATCCTCCTTCTTTTCTTGTTCGCTCTGGCACGACGCCAGACTTTATCGAATGCCTTAGATACGTCTCTGAGGATGACATTACACTGTTGCTTATCGGCTAGGGCATTCGCTATGCTCTCATATGCAATCGCTATTGCTGTGGTGGTACCTCTTCCTCTTCTAAATCCGTACTGATTTGCACTTAAAATGTTGTTACTCTCGAGGTGATTCATGAGTCTTTGATTAACAATCTTTTCGAGGATTTTTCCTGGAATCTCTAGAAGAGAGATGGGGCGGAAATTCTCAGGCCTGTTAGGTGGTTTGCCTGGTTTCGGAATCACCGTTACAGTGGCGACTTTGAAGGCTTTTGGAAAGTATCCAGCAGCTAAACAGACATTGTATATGTTCCTGAGCTTGATGAGAGAGTTCTCAGGGAGGTTGGTAAGATCGATCTTGTTGATCTTGCTGATTCCTACTGCCTTATTCTTCATTTTGGCTATTGTGGCTTTGATCTTGTTTATGGAAATTTCAGCAGTTAGCGGATTGTCATTTGAGAGTATGTTGAGATCTATGATTTCGTCTGGTTTCAGTTTGTTAGGAAACCTTTCAAGATCTCTGAGCACCACCTGCTGGTGTTGCTGACTGAAATTACGATTTTCTTCGTCGGAGATTTTGAAAATCTTACTCCAGTATCTATTTAGGATGTTAATTTTGCCATCTGCCTCGAAGACTTTGATGTTATTGGCGTCGAGGATGTATGGAGAATAGGAGCCGTTGTTCCCCCTCATTTGATTGATCCTTCTCCAGAAGGTGGCTGGCTCGTTTGTATGTGATGAGAGTTCTGTTGTTAGTCTCTCCCAGTTCTGTTGTGAGATGGCTTTGGCAGTTTCTTTTATTTGGTTTTGTAATTGTCTGTACTGGAGCCGCCTTCCTACAGTCCAGCCTGATCTCTCAGCATGAGATTTGATGTTTTCCTACAGAGCTTTGAGGTGGTTTAATTCATCATTTGTTCGGTGGTGGCAGATGATGCGGAACATTTGTTCGGTATGCTCTGCTCTTTGGCTTCTATCACCTCACTGAGCCAGTTTTCAGTCTTCGTGTCTATTACAGAATGGTGTTGGTTTACGAGGCTTTCCATTTCAGTGTCACCCAGAAGCTCTTTGAATTTTTCCCAATCTGCTTTCCGGTAATCAGGTCTTGGTGGCGATGGGACCATGATTGGAGAGGTTGATATGGTTAAGTGAATTGGAATATGGTCACTGGTGGTTAATGGGCCTTGGCTGATGTGGGTGTTTAGATATCCATATCTGTTGGTGATTACTAGATCTGGAGTGGAAGCTGCATTCTGGGTAACAAAGGTGGCAAAATGAGGGCCCAAGACTGTTACCTGCCCATTATTGACAAATGTTGCCAGCATGCGTCCAACGCCATTGTTGTCATTATGGCCGAGAATGCGATGTCTGGCGTTAAGGTCACCCAGCGTTTCAGAATGGAAGTCGTCCATTATTCGGTGGGTGACGTTCCATTTGATGAGTATAGCGACTCCATCGTTTTGCTCACCTGATTTGTTTGTGAGGTAGGTGTTATAAGGGAAGATTTTGAGTCCCTCTGATTCTTTCCTCCCGTGGCTGTTAATGAGAATGATCTCTGGGTCTGTTTCTCTGTAAGTATTACTCAGCTCTCTCGATCTTTCAGAGCTCCAGTGGCGGACATTGTGTTGAACAATGTTTAGTCTTGACATTACGTGCTCTGTTTCTTGTCCTCGGGCCTATCTCTGGTTTCTTCGAAACCGTTTCTTATTTTTTTGAGGTTCGGTGCCTCCTCAATCATGCTCGATCTTACTTCTATGTCCCCATGCTTTAGATGCTTAAAGATCTTTGTCTCATAGTCGGCTGATTGGAACCTTGGATTATTATATGTATACTTTATGGAACCCTTGCGGATTTCGTCGCCAATGGACTTTCTGCTGCTCTTTTGGAATTTTTTGGGGTTTTCTGCGTGTAGACGTAATCCTAGCGTCTTTGGTTCGATCGGGGTGCCGTCATTTAGCTTCTTGTAGTCTGCAGAAGCTGAGTCTTGACTTCTAGCCATTTTTTCTTTTAGATAGGTCGGGACTACCGGTGGGATGAAGGTTTGGGGAGGTTGGGTTCCCGTTTTTGAGGTCTCCTCATCAGGTCCTTCCTGTGGGGTCTCCTTTTCGGGTTCATTGGGCAGAACAATTTCGAGTTCGCCATTCTCCTCCATGTCTTCTTCAGATTGGCTGAGGAGTCTGTCGTGTCTTTCCAGTGCGAGAACATGGGACTGAATACTTTCCTGCGATCCTGCTGTGCCTGTGCGCTTTGGTCTTGTTGAGGGAGCAATCACTCGCAGGATGCTGGCAGAGTCTTCCTCTGGCTCTAGGGTGACTTCTGGAAGACCGGCAAGTCTTAGTCCCCTGTTGGCAACGGTATTATAGTCGCTGCTGGGGTCTCTCAGGCACTTGAGATGGGCGTTAATAAGAACCGTTAAGATCTCTAGGGAGGCGTCGTTAGGCAGTTGGATGACTGGTTGTTGTCTTTGAGGGGTGGCATCCATGATGGTGTTGCGGATTGTCTCCTTTGTGGCCGTGATAGTCTGTTTGACAGCCTGTTTTGCTACCTCACTGAAGGTTCGGTTCTCCTGCTGCTTTGCCTTCTCATCTTTCAGTTCTTCTGTCTCCTTGATTATCTTTTTTCTTTCAGGGCAGCGGTTAGCTAGGGTACGGTGGTCACCTCCACACCTGAGGCATTTTTTTGTTGAGCTGGTACATTGTGAGAAAATGTGTCCTTTGGCTCCACACTCTGAGCAGAATTTGGTTTCTTTATTTGGACACTTGTTTTTTACATGATCATATGCATAACAGTTCATGCACTGCTTGATCGCTGTAAATTTTTCGTGTTCGATTTGCCTTGATGTTACTGAGAATGCAAACATTCTCAGGCCCTTCTCTTTAATACTGTTGGCAGTGCTGATGTTGTTGAAGCGTACCTTGATCATATTATATCTGCTCATAATGTAGACTTCGTCTACTTTTGCGTGTGGGCATGTCCTTTCAATTTCCCTAGCGATTTCGTCTGGTTCCATTTGCGTAATACTCTGGTCAATGTTCTTAAGGACTAGTGTGAGCTTGGCTCTTTTGTCAGGAGACAGGATGGGGAAGCAGGATTTTCTGAGTAATTCAGATTTTGTTCCTTCTTCGAAGAAGCGGCTCACGTCATTTTCGCTTTCGACTTGGGCGACGTATCCATCAGGGCTGGCATGGAGTCGTAAGAGGACTATGTTTTGCAGGTGGATCAACTGCGAGAGCTCAGTCCGAAGCGATTCGGATAAACTCCCGTTAACCTTCAGACGGACTCGAGGCATCTTCGTTTACATTGACATACAATCAATTAAAATCAAAAAAATCAATCAAAGAAGTTATCCTATGCCTGGTATATAAGATGTCAGACGATTACATACCCCCCCAGCACAAGCTTGATATGTGCCAGTCGTGGGGGTGTCGAACGACGAATACCAGGGAACCCCAGAGGGGACCTATCCCTATACTACACACTGTAGTTGGAGACTTATGTAGGTCTCCCTTGTCCCTACTCCTGCACCCACCCTCCTGCCTGGCGGAGTTGACGCAGCTCCGTCACGTGCCAGGGGAATCGTGGTTTAGCACGTGGAGGCGCTCCCTGGTCCCGAACCTGCTACAAGGGGGACTGGGGCTGCGCTCCTTGTCTGGACGAATACGAGGGAGGTCACCCCCGCAGGTCCTTCCAAGTGCCAGGAAGCAGAAGAAGAGAGTGGGAGAAAAAGGCGAACAAGAAGTCAGCTCTGACAATTTATAACCCCTGTCAACGGTAAGCTGACAGGCGCCGAGGAAGGGAGATATAAATTGCCAGAGTAGTGTTCAGGCTGGACAGCACCCACTACCAGAGAAGGCCTGGCCAGGGCCGCGGCAAACCACGGTTACCTGGCGGAGCACTCTGTGTAGTAAGCTTGTCAATAATATCTTTGGGTTTGGTTATAACTATAACCTTTCAGTCAGGTGAGGCTGCTTGCTGTCAGGGTTACTCACTTAGCGTGAGTGGCTGCTTCTTGCAGGTAAAGGAGGCAGGTGCGACAGGTGAGGTGGGCGTGATTGTGACACCCTTGGCGTGACCTGACTCTTACAGGTAAGGGAGGCAGGTGCGTCAGGTGAGGTGAGGTATAATTATCACCCCCTTTGCGTGACCTGACTTCCGCGAGCGTCGCGGGAGGGTCAGGTTGGCTGCTGCTGCTATCTGCCTTGCTGCTACCCTGTCGTAAGAAGGCCCTCGGCCTGAGCACTACAACTACGATTTATATTACCCTTCCTCGGCGCTCGTCAGCATACCGTTGATAGGGGGTATAAACTGTGGGAGCTGACTTTTTGCTCACCTTTTTCTCCTGCTCATTTCTTCCCTTCCTGGTACTTGAAAGGACCTGCGGGGGTGACTTCCCTCGTATTCGTCCAGACAAGGAGCACAGCCCCAGTCCCCCTTGTAGCAGGCTTGGGACCAGGGAGTGCCTCCACGTACCAAACCACGATTCCCCTGGCACGTGACGGGTCTGCGTCATACCGCCAGGTAGGAGGGTGGGTGCAGGGATAGGGAAACAGGAGACCTACATAAGTCTCTAAACTACAGTGAGTAGTCTAGGGTTAGGTCCCCCCTGGGGGTTCCCTGGTATTGGTCATTCGACACCCTCACGACCGGCACATTCCAAGCTTGTGCTGGGGGGGTCTGTAATCGTTCGACTTCTACATACCAGGCATAGGCTAACTTCATTGATTGTTTTGTTTTTGACTTTAATTGTATTTTGTAAATGTAACCAAGATGCCCCGAGTTCGTCTCAAGGTAGACGGGAGCTTATCCGAATCGCTGAGGACTGAACTCTCGCAGCTACTCCACCAGCAGAACATAGTCTTGCTAAGACTCCACGCCAGCCCAGATGGATACGTCGCCCAGGTCGAGAGTGAAAACGATGTGAGCCACTTTTTCGAAGAAACAACAAAAGCAGAACTTCGCAAAAAATCATGCTACCCTATCCTCTCCCCCGATAAGAGAGCTAAGCTCACACTGGTACTAAAGAACATCGACCAAAGCATCACTCAAATGCAGCCGGACGAAATAGCAGCCGAAATAGAGAGAACTTGCCCACATGCCAAAGTTGATGAAGTCTATATAATGGGCAGATTCAACATGATAAAGGTACGATTTAGCAACATCAGCACCGCTAACAGCATAAAAGAGAGGGGCCTAAGGATGTTTGCATTCTCAGTAACCCCAAGGCAAATAGAGCATGAAAAGTTTACAGCCATTAAACAATGCATGAACTGCTATGCGTATGATCACGTTAAGAGCAAATGCCCACAAAAAGACACAAAATTCTGCTCAGAGTGTGGAGCCAAGGGTCATATATTCTCTCAATGCACCAGTACTACTAAAAAGTGCCTCAGGTGTGGAGGTGACCACCGTACCTTAGCCAACCGCTGCCCTGAGAGAAAGAAGGTGATAAAGGAGACAGATGAACTAAAAGACGAAAAGATAAAACAGCAGGAGAACCGCACCTTCAGCGAGGTAGCCAAACAGGCTGTTAAACAAACAATTACAGCCACCAAAGAGACAATCCGCAACACAATCATGGATGCCACCCCTCATACCCAATCCATCATCCAACTACCAAATGACACCTCTCTGGAGATCTTGACCATTCTCATTAACGCTCACCTCAAGTGCCTGGGAGACCCAAACAGCAACTATAACACCGTCGCTAACAGGGGACTGAGACATGCTGGTCTGCCAGAAGTAACCCTCGAGCCAGAGAAAGACTCTGCCAGCATTCTGCGTGTGATCGCCCCCTCTGCCCCCTCTACAAGACCGAAGCACACCAGCATAGCCGGGTCGCAAGAAAGTGTGCAATCTCACGTACTCGCACTCGATAGACATGACAGATTGCTCAGCCAATCTGAAGATGACATGGAGGAGGGGAACGGCGAATTAGAGATCGTTTTGCCGGACGAACCCGTAGCGGAGACCTCACGGGCAGGACCCAATGAGGAGACCTCTAAAGTGGGAGCTCAGCCTCCCCAAACCTTCATCCCACCGGCGGTTCCGACCTATCTTAAGGAAAAACAGGCCAGAAGGCAGGACTCAGCCCCTGAAGACTATAAAAGGCTAAATGATGGTACACCAATTGAGCCACAAACTCTAGGACTACGTCTGCACACCGACAACCCAAAGAAGTACCAGAAATGTAGCAGGAAATCAATTGGGGATGAAATTCGCAAGGGCCTCATAAAATTCACATATAGTAACCCAAGGTTCCAATCAGCTGACTTCGAGACCAAAATCCTAAAACACCTCAAACAGGGGAATCTCGAAATAAGATCAAGCATGATAGAGGAGGCACCAAACCTCAAGAAAATTAGAAATGGCTTCGAAGAAACAAAAGAAAGGCCTGAGGATAAAAAACAAAATACATAATGACAAGGCTAAACATTATACAACACAATGTCCGCCACTGGAGTTTCGAAAGATCACGAGAGTTAAGCAATATGTACAGAGAAATTGACCCGGAGATCATTCTCATCAATAGTCACGGGAAAAAAGAGTCAGAGAGACTTAAACTCTTCCCATACAATACTTATTTGTCTAACAAATCAGGGGAACAAAATGATGGAGTCGCTCTACTAATCAAAAGGAATATCAACCACCGTATTATAGACGACTTTCAGTCAGAAACACTGGCTGTTCAGGTGGATACCTCAGAGGGGCCTATTACTATAGCCACCTCATACCTACCCCCGAGACGGCCCTTCTTACCAAGTGGCGATTTCATGCGTCTACTAAGGGTAAACCATCCTGTTTACCTAGTGGGAGACCTCAATGCCAGACACCGCGCTCTCGGTCACAACGACAGCAATGCTGTAGGACGCAGACTGGCAACATTCATCAACAATGGGCAGGCAACAATCTTGGGCCCTCATTTTGCTACCTTTGTTACCCAAAATGCGGCTTCCACTCCAGATCTAATAATCACTAACAGATATGGCTATCATAACACCCACATTAGCCAAGGTCCATTAACAACCAGTGACCACATTCCAATCCACCTGACATTATCAACCTCCCCAATCATGGTCCCATCGCCACCAAGACCTGACTACCGAAATGCAGATTGGGACAAATTCAAAGATATACTGGGAAACAGCCAAACAGGTAATCTCGCGAACCAACACCACTCTGCACTAGATACAGAGACCGAGAACTGGCTCACTGAGGTGGTGGAAGCCAAAAAACAAAGTATTCCAAACAAAAACTTCCGCATCATTTGCCACCATCGTACAAATGACGAACTAAACTACCTAAAAGCATTGTATGAAAACCTCAAAACTCACGTCGAAAGATCTGGCTGGACAGCAGAAAAAAGACTCCAATATAGACAACTTCAAATACAAATAAAAGAAACATCAAAAGCTATCTCACAACAGAACTGGGAGAGACTCACAACCGAACTCTCAACACATGCTAATGAGCCGGCAACGTTTTGGAGAAAGATAAACCAAATGAGGGGGAACAAAGAGTCTTTTTCACCATATATTCTTGATGCCAACAATACAAAAGTCTTCGAGGCGGATGGTAAAATCAATATCTTGAACAGATACTGGGGCAAAATCTTTAAAATCTCTGATGAAGAGAACCAAAATTTTAACCAACAGCACGAGCAGGTGGTACTCAGAGATCTCGAGAGGTTCCCCAATAAGCTAAAACCTGACGAATTTATAGACCTCAGCAAGCTCTCTAATGACAACCCAATAATCACTGAAATTTCAACAAATGAGATCAAGACAACAATACTAAAAATGAAAAACAAAGCAGCAGGAATCAGCAAGATTAACAAAACTGACCTCTGCAACCTCCCGGCAAACTCTCTCACAAAACTCAAAAACATATACAATGCATGCCTAGCTGTTGGATACTTCCCAAAAGCATTTAAAGTAGCCACAGTAATAATGATACCCAAACCAGGGAAACCTCCTACCAAACCCGAGAATTTCCGTCCCATCTCTCTTCTTGAGATTCCCGGAAAAATCCTCGAGAAAATAATTAACCAGCGACTAATGAACCATCTGGAAGACAATAATATCTTAAACGTCAACCAGTATGGATTCAGAAGAGGGAAGGGTACAACCACAGCAATAGCGGTTGCATACGAAAGTATAGCAAATGCATTAGCAAACAACCAACAATGTAATGTCATCCTCAGAGATGTCTCTAAGGCATTTGATAAAGTCTGGCATGACGGCCTTCGACACAGACTTATCGATGCCCAAATGCCCGATCCTATAACAAAGTTATTAAGCAGCTTCCTGAATGACCGAAAGGCCCGGATAAAAATTGAAAATCTTCTCGGAGACGAGATTCACCTCCAGAGCGGTGTTCCTCAGGGGAGTGTAATATCACCCACGCTCTTCATCCTATACACCTCCCCTCTGCCTCCACCAACATATCATCACTCGTACATCTGTTATGCTGATGATATCACACAAATAGTAACCCATCCAAGCAGATCAAAAATAATCATGACCCTACAGACCCACAGCGCTATTTCATCAATTAATAAATTTGAGAAAGACTGGAAAATCAAAACCAATAACCAGAAATTTGAAATGATCTCTGCTGGAAGACTCGCCCCGCTACCTGTCACAATTAATAACATTGAAGTTCCTTTTACACAAAACGGGAAACTTCTGGGGCTCAAAATCAATTGCAGAGGATTCGCCCCCCACGTCAGAGAGCGAGTGAGACTCGCTAACAACCAACTAACACTCTGTAGGCGATTCTCTGGCTGCTCGGAGAGAACAAAACTCCATCTATACAAGGCACTAATTCGACCCATCCTAGAATACCCACCGGTGCCACTAAATACTGTATCGAAATCCCTCATGCTAAAAATACAGGCAGTTCAAAACAAATCCCTCATCTGGGTAGACGGATGCAGATATCCAAACATCCCATCTGCAGCAACACTCCATGGGAGATACAACATCATCCCCATGAATGTTCGGATCCACAATCTCGCAAAGAAGGTCTGGGAAAAACTGGAGATGATGGAAGACCACAATTACCTGAGAGTGTCAGAGATGGAGCTCGGCACAGCAAACCATTCGTGGTTCCCACGAAGTCTGCCGCGCATCCAAGCTGAACCTGATCCAATGTACAGACGCAGGCGCGCCGACCGCGTAGCCCCTGTAGACGACGACCCTGACGACCCTGACGACCCTTAACGACCTCTCCTCTGACGAACGCTCAAGTTTGTTTAAGTTGTGCGAATGTACGGACGGAGCCTCACGAGACTACAACCGTGCAACGCACAACCTGAACCAGTAAAAGAAAAAAATAAGAGAGAAAAAAATTAATAATAATAATAATAATAATAAAGAAGGGTGTCTCTCCAACACTCGTATCTCCTCCAGGGGTTCGAGGAGATACGCATGGGGGAGAGACATCTCATACGCCAACGGCACCAGATCCCCCAACAGTGGATGTGGTAACACTGCTGGAGGATCGAGTGCACGGGCGTAAAAAAAAAAAAAAAAAAAAAAAAAAAAAGGTATTGGCAATTAAAAAGGTGCTGGTAATTAAAAAGGGTGTTGGTAACAAAACAGGATGTGGTAATCAACAATGATTCCGATCTTCTCATTAATATATATCACGATAGTATCTGCACTATATATACTATACGTATATATATATATATATATATATATATATATATATATATGTATATATATACTATACGTATATACATATATACTATATCTACTGTGTGTACTATACTTGTGGATAAAAAAAAAAAAAAAAAAAAAATTGGTAATTAAAAAGGTGCTGCTAATTAAAAAGGGTGTCGGTAATAAACGATGTTTCCGATCTTCTCATTAATATATATTACGATAGTATTTACACTATATATACTGTGCGTATATGTGTATATACTTTATCTACTGTGTGTACTATATTTGTGGACATAAAAAAAAAAAAAAAAAAAATGGCAATTAAAAAGGGTGCTGGTAACAAAAACGGGTGTTGGATTTTATCATACTTATATATGTAATCATAATTACATATCCATAAATTATTTAAATAGCAACTCGGACGGTATCGAAGGACCACTCAAGGGTCCACTCAAGCACTGACAACTCATCGGCAACTGACATGAATAGACTCCCGAGCGTGTCTGCAGTGTACGAAAGAAAACAAAAACAAATCAGGCAAGAGGGAAAGCCCCTCCAACTTTTATATTCTCACGCTAATATTTCAATTTCTTAGCTAGCTCCCTTCCCCCAACCCCTAATCTTCCTTCAATCATGGACTCGTCCATGACTTCCCTTAGATTTCGATTTCGATTTCGGTGTGGCCTTGACCATTGGTGATGCCATAACTTGTGTTTGGCTTTCATTACGAATAATTTTCCAGACTGATATTCAGTGTGGTTGCATGATTAGATTTATGAACACTGAAAACATAAAATATATGATTTTATAGTATAATGTACTCACGAACTAGGAGTGGATTTTACTCAGACTTTATGTTGGGTGGTCGTTAATCACCTTTGACCCTTGGCGCTAGTGTTAACATGGTACTATGGGAGCGTTAAGCGATATTTCACTCATTTTTTGTTGGTTTTCTGGGGTGGTATGATTTTATATTAGAAATATATTCAGACATCCTCAGATGCTTTCACACTGCATTATATTTGCAAACACTATAATAGATGGTATAACTCGATGTTTCCTTCGTTTAAATTGTGGTACTTTTGGCACCTCACTGCCTTTGAAGAGGCTAGCTCTCTTGTGGTATTCTTTCTTTTGAATTTTTCTACGACACTTGTGTAATTTCTTGTTTCTATTTCGATCGTATATGCTCTCAAGACATTCACAGATATTTTCACCTTATGCTGTGCCGCCACAGATCACTGGATATACATAATTTTACACTTAATATCGTGAGACCTAACACTGAAACCTCTCCTACTCGTTGCCAGATATATATATATCATATATATATATATATATATATATATATATATATATACATATATACATTATCTAAAAAAAAGGAACAATCATGCGAAAACCCTTGCTTTCCAGTTCGACAGCAACTTAAAAAAAAAAAAAAAAAAAAAAAAAAAAAATCGAGATGTTTGTGTTTGTGCCTGTTTGTTTGTAAACCTTTACATCAAGAACAAAAACTAATATTGACTTGAACCATGGGATTGTAAGCATAATGCGGAATTTTCTTTTGGCGATCATGAACAGCATCAAAAATATACTCGCACGATGGAATACATATCAACGAAATCAAATACTGGTGATGCAAAGGTATTCAGAAGTTAGCCACAGGCGAAACTCCAGATTCTCGCTTGTCTGTTTATTTATTTACTATCATCAAACACTTCTCCATACAGCTTCTCCTAATATCAGTAGTGTCCATTTTTTAAAATAGTAAAATGGTCATCCGGTAAATAGATGAAAAATATAAGAATGAGGATTTATCAAGGGGTAATATATTAGGCATTGTTATTATTTTTGCTTTTAAACTTTTGTTAACTCGATCCATTAACATTTTTTTTTTTCATCTCCCGCTAATGCAATGTGCATGCATATATATGAATATATTTGGTGAATAGTTTGTTCTCGTAAAATTAAGTAGATTTTTCTTTTCATCGTGAATATATTTCATTTGATCTTATTTTATAGATATGGATATTGAGCAGTTGTGATATATATATTTAGGTTTGAGTCTCCTAGGTGTAGCAATAAAAAACATGTGTATATGCAGGATATTATGATACTTTTGAAAGTTGTTCATGTGGAATTTGTTTATGAAAATTCTACCAGTAACGCCTTCGTTAATGTACAAAGTTTGTATAAAGTTTTAAAAACTGTTTTAAAGACAATCTTAGAGTGTACGTAAGGCAAAAAAGTGAGTATGTGTGTGTGTGTGGAAGGTATATATATATATATATATATATATATATATATATATATATATATATATATATATATATGTGTGTGTGTGTGTGTGTGTGTGTGTGTGTGTGTGTGTGTGTGTGTGTGTGTCTGTGTTTGTGTGTGTGTGTATAGATAGATAGATTGATAGATAGAGAGAGACAATATATTTCGCCTAAGTATATTAAAAGGAAAATTAATTTGATCACAGTTCAGATATAATCTTATTAGTGGGTCAGACAGAGGCGACATTTAAGGGTAAAAAACACTCAAAGATCAAAAACGAGCAATTTTTTTTTTTTTTTTTTTTTTTTTTTTTTTTTTTTTTTTTTTTTTTTTTTTTTTTTTAGGTAATGTATAATGTAAAATAGAAACTCACACACGAACGAATAGTCGGCAGTTGACTTTCCTTCTCTCCTTCGCACTGGCATTTTCACATAATCAAACAAGCTTACTTTAACTTGCATATATTTAGAATATTCCCATTAATTCATCTAATTAGCTATTGCTTTCATACCGTTGTCGAAATAAAATGATATACCAGGATATCGGCGCGGAAAAAGAGCGAAAGAATAGGAATAAAGTACCAACTCAACACAAGCATCGTTGAGAACGTGAGTGAGGAGAGCAAACTCATTCAGAGAGAGATTCCTCTGTTGGAACGCATTTGGAAGGCAGTGATATTGCGAACGGGGCAATTCGGGCTGGCTTCCTTCGGGGAGACTAAATGTGTCGGAATTTTACGGGGGGGGGGGGGGGGTGAGAATACTTGGATTTTGTATTATAATGAAATATTCATTACAGAGAGAGAGAGAGAGAAATAGAAAGAGAGAGAAGGAATAATATTGGTTGAACTTGCTGTGTACACACACACACACACACACACACACACACACACGCACACACACACACACACACACACACACACACACACACACACACACACACACACACACACACACACACACACACACACACACACACACACACACAAACACACACATATTAATATATATATATATATATATATATATATATATATATATATATATATGTATGTTTAACAGTCGAACCCTAGTTAAGCAAATACAAATACAGGGCGAGGTACTAAAGGCAGTGAACGAGTATATATACCTAGGGCAACTCATCAAGACGAGTACATCCTGCGGAGCCAAGATAAAACAGCGAATCAGGTAAGGTTGGAGTGTCTTCGGTACACATAGTAATATATTACGAGGTCGTCTGCCACTATGTCTAAAGAAAAAGGTTTTTGACCAATGTGTCCTCCCCGTCATAACATCTGGGTCAGAAACATGGCCTACGACCAAAGAACTTGAGAGGAAATTAGTAAGTGCTCAAAGAGGAATGGAAAGGCTAATGCTAGGAGTTAGCTTAAGAGACAGGAAAAAAGCCATATGGGTCAGGAAACAAACCAAAGTAGGGGACTGAAAGGCATTAAGAAGAAAAAGTGGCAGTGGGATCGACATATATATCGGAGACAAGACAACAGGTAGACAAAGAAAACAACAGAATGGGAAATACACGACACAAAGAGATCAAGGGCAAGACCAATAACAAGATGGCGAGTTGAAATAGCGAATTTCGCGAGAGTAGACTGGAATCAGAGGACACAAGACCGGAATGACTGGAAAAGATTGAGAAAGGCCTCCGTCCTGCAGTGGAATGATACAGGCTGACGATGATGATGATGATTATATATATATATATGTATATATATATATATATATATATATATATATATATATATACATATATATATATATATACATACATACATACATACATATATGTGTGTGAATGTGTATATGTGTGTGAATGTGTGTGTGTGTGTGTGTGTGTGTGTGTGTGTGTGTGTGTGTGTGTGTGTGTGTGTGTGTGTGTGTGTGTGGACATGCACACACACACATATATATAGATAAATAGATAGATAGACAGATAGATAAGTGATAGATTAGACCGAAAGACAGATAGAAATAAATATATATATAGATAGATAAATAGATAGATAGATACAGATGTGCATCAAATAGATAGATATAAATGCGCATAAAAAAGTAATTAAGAAAGAAAGAAAGAAAGAAAGAAAGAAAAAAAAACATGCCTCCAGATGGGTGTGAGTGATTACATGTGTGCCGATAGCACTAGAAAAATGTATTAGATTAAAACATTACTCGTAGATATTGTACCTCCCTGTGCAACTTTCACATTTCGTCATATAAAGGTTTCTTCCATTCTTGCTGTATTTGCAATGACTGTCAACACATACGCAATAATACAATCAATCACAAATACAGCGACATCATTTTGGAGCGGGCGACACATTGCAGATTATGCTAATGTAATAAACTACCGATTTTTATCCGGCAGTGAGCGTTTGACATAGAAAAATACATTCTGATATGTTGATGTGTATTTGCATTTTGTGGATGACCTTTGTTGCATTAGATAACGCGTCATCGGATCATGCATGGGTTATGAGGTTGTTGCTGGCAGTTTGTCATCTGCACACTGCATAAGCTTTAGAGGAACATTTGCTGATTTTCTGTCCTTTCTCTTTCATTTTTTTTCGTCCTTATCTAGAAGGATTCTGTAAATCTAGTCATTCAGCAATTTTTATGTATACCATCATATATTTATTTTCATGAATAACATGAAGTGATAATAGACTGATGATAATAATAATATATGTTATATTGATAATATATATATATATATATATATATATATATATATATATATATATATATATATATATATATATATATATATATATATATATATATATATATATATATATGACTATGAAATGATAATGGTAATATTAACACCCATCATCATTATCATCATTATCTTTATCACTTATCATTTCCTTTATTCCCTCTTCACTCCATCTTCCCTCTTAAAGTACAAACACCCAAGTCTCATTAAAAGAATTAAAAAACAAAACATCTAATTGGTTAATAATCCTACAACCGCCTAAATCTAAGCGGATTATGAGCTTGCGAAAATACAATAGCGACACAATAGCTAACGACATTATCTAGTGACATTACCTTGCTGACGGGTTTCTAACTTGTCGTATTAATTCTCTTGTCGTCTAATTCAGGATAATTACTTCGTTATGCCAAGGACACAAGTGGAGTCTTTGATCCCAGGGAGGGTCTCTCGGCTCACGCTAATGCCGTTTGCGGGCTGTTATCGTGCGCTAAATGCAGAAGGCGTTTATCGCACAAAGGGAATGAGAGAGGGAGAAGGATGGAAATTGGGAAAAAGAGAAGGAATGAGAGGAAGGTTGAGAGAGTGTAGGAGGTATAGGAGAAAGGGAATCAGAGAGAAAGATGGAGAGAGAGAGAGGGAGAAGAGAGAACGAGAGAGTGAGAGAGAGAGAGTGAGAGAGAGAGAGAGAGAGAGAGAAAGAGAGAGAGATGTATTTATGTGAAAAATATTCTAAAATCAGTTCCCGCGCTTTTCCACTTTTACACGAATTCTCGGCAATTCACCTTCCCACCCTGTCTATTATTGTGCATTAACCTTCTCGGTTAACAGCTGCGGGGACATAACCATAAAAGTTAACGCCGTAACAGTCGAGGAAATTCACTCGAGAACACGCAACAAAACCTTTTTTAAAGGGTGCATGTAAAGTAGTGCTCGTATGTCATACTGCAAAATAATCTGGAAATGCCTTCTTTCTTTTTTCCCATTATTTTTGCGTGTTTAATATGGATCTTAATCATGTATAATGTTAATAGTTACTTTACATAACATCTTATCTATAAAAGGAATGACAAATAAAAATGGATTTACCAAACTAAGTTTACTAGAATGATCAAAACACCTTTTTTTCTTTTTACTCTTTTTCGGTTTATTTTAATCCCAAAACTCTAGATTAGTCAAAGAACATTTTCTTTTTGAAATTAGCTAAAACTAAGATTTATTTTTCGTTTAAACTTCACCATGCAATATAAGCAAGAACAGGATTATCAGAAGTACAATATCTGAACACCATAGACGTAAATTTTACTTTTTTTTAACACATTTGACATAACTAAGTGGTAGTTCTTGTAAACTCCTGGGAAACGAAGAGGAAATTCACTACCTAATCACATAAGGGATCGAGTGTTGGTATTTTTTATGGCGTCATGCACGAATCCTAAATCTCGGAGGCTCGTGTTTGTTTCTGCTTTGTGAAGTGGCGCACATAAACACACACACACACACACATTTATGTCAGCATGTGTGTGTGTGTGTGTGTGTGTGTGTGTGTGCGTGCGTGCGTGCGTGCGCCACTTCACAAAGCAGAAACACACGCACGAGCACATTATGCAGAAATTAAATATTAGCTACACATGGACTTCACGAAAGTTACACATAAACAGGCTCAGTTGCACCATACCGATACTTAGAATGTAATCTCTCTCTCTCTCTCTCTCTCTCTCTTCTCTCTCTCATTCTCTCTCCCTCTCTCTCTCTCTTCTCCCCCCCCCCCTCTCTCTCTCTCGCTTTTTCTCTCTCTCTCTCTCTTTCTCTCTCTCTCTCTCTCTCTCTCTCTCTCTCTCTCCCTCCCTCCCTCCCTCCCTCTCTCTCTCTCTCTCTCTCTCTCTCTCTCTCTTTCTCTCTCTCTCTCCCTCCCTCCCTCCCTCCCTCTCTCTCTCTCTCTTTCTCTCTCTCTCTCTCTCTCTTTCTCTCTCTCTCTCTCTCTCTCTCTCTCTCTCTCTCTCTCTCTCTCTCTCTCTCTCTCTCTCTCTCTCTCTCTCTCTCTCTCTCTCTCTCTCTCTTTCTCTCTCTCTCTCCCTCTCTCTCTCTCTCTCTCTCTCTCTCTCTCTCTCTCTCTCTCTCTCTCTCTCTCTCTTTCCCTCTCTCTCTCTCTCTCTCTCTCTCTCTCTCTCTCTCTCTCTCTCTCTCTCTCTCTCTCTCTCTTTCCTTCTCTCTCTCTCTCTCTCTCTCTCTCTCTCTCTCTCTCTCTCTCTCTCTCTCTCTCTCTCTCCGTCGCTCTCCGTTGACATTCAGACAGCTCCTTCTTAAACACCAAACACAAGTGAACAACCGCATTATTGCATGACGTTAAAGTGACCTAAGGAACCATGAGTGTACCGAGAACGTAGAACTGTGAACCTAAGCAAAATATTTTACTATCATTACTCAGAATTTGTGAAAATATGAAAAGTGAATCCTATTATTTTGCCTCACCTCGGCGCATGCGCAGTGGCTAACACCTTCACTATATTGCTGTCCATAATCTGCGTCAGATATTAAAGTTATAATCAACCTGAACCACCAAGTGCAACGTGCTGCTGAACTTCCATTGCAAGATGAACCATCCTAGCAACAGCCTACTCGTGAGTACTTGAACAATAATTTTCTTAAAAGTGATCTACAGAAACGCTGCCAAGAGCATTTCTAAAGTCTGGGTTACGAAAAGTCAACTAATTGAAAAGATCTTAGAAAATATGAGTGCGACCCGCCCCACGACGACGTTGCCAGACGTACGCAAGCGAAGATGGGGACATAGGAAAGAATGTCTCAGGATATCCAAATGATACTAGAAAAACTGGAAAGTAAAGATAAAGAAATAGAACAATTAAGTGGTAAAGTCAATTACTTAAACAACGTGTGTGCGAGCTCGAAGGGCGGAGAGAGCGAGGCCGCAGCATCCCGAAACTCCTCAGCCAGGTGCCTCTTCCACGGGGACACCAACCTCAGCTGCATCCTGCCATCAGATCTCGGAAACAACACCGCTCTGTCGTGATCGAATTTGCAGTCGGGCCTCCATACCGGAGCATAGAAGATGGGGAAGAAAGGAAATGGGTCTCACAAGGTGGCGTGAGGTACGTGAATATTGCAGACGATCTCCTGCGCTGAGCGTTACCCTTCGTATGGATACTGGGCTTACAAAACCAGTTGAAAATGGCTCTATTAAATATTATTGACACCTCAAATTCTGCAAGCATATCCGCGCAGAAAATGGACGAGCAGTTCCAAAAGGAACTATTCGCGGGCTCTAGTTTGCACAGGTGAAAACGCGCACCTGAAGAGAAGCCCGCCAAAAGACAGATGGAGACACAGAGAAACACTTGGGACAGAGAGAGGGCATGCTGTCGCCATTTTTTTGTGTTTTATATATTCAGTGTTTTTATAATCCCACGTTTGTAACGGTCTACCTTCGCCAGTGGATTTCATCTGTGACCTGTGAGGCGATATGAGAAGGTAAGGTAATTCTCTGGTTGTATATATGTACGCTGCCACTCCCGGAGTAAAACACCAGAACTCGCTGTTTTATTTAATTTCTTCCGGTTTTGTTGTCTTATTTTTTTCTTTTAATTTACACAAGTGAATTGCTGCCAAACAAAATAGATGCAATAAACAGGTATACGTAACGACCTAAACAGCGGGTTGCATCTTCAGGCCAATTTCAGTATTTGAATATTGCTAATGAACTTCCATTTTTGCCATGAGATGGTTAATATAAATCTTCTTCTAATCACGCCTACACACACATACACGCACGCACACACACACGCACGCACACACGCACGCACGCACGCACGCACACACACACACACACACACACACACACACGCACACACGCCTACTCGGAGACTAGATTTGTCACGAACTGGTGCTTATGGCAGATAATGAATTCGAGAGTGTAGAACATAAATAGGGTTATAGTTCTGTTTGGATTATTGTCAGCTTAATACTCCAATTATTAGATTCCCTCTTGGTCACTTGCCTCATGCTTAAGTCGGACCACGCGCTACCACAAATGAGTCCGTTTCAAATATTAACAGGAAAAATACTCGGATAATATGAGGTCGGGAAATATCAAATGAAACTTGATGAAATACCCCGTGGATTTATGTTTAGATGTCCGGCACTATTACGCCCTTTCCCAGCTGAGCCAACCGCGACAGCTCGAGCCAACACCGATCTCCTCAGGAGCTGGGTAGCAGAGAAGCTGAGCTGGACGCCTTCCCAATGCATCCTATACTGCGGTATGTATGACATCCTCGATGTTCCCTCCGGAAAAACTTCTTGACAGTGTAGGTCACCTGGTTCGTGAACTAAAAGCCAATCTCCAAATATAGAAGTTTTGTATGTCAACTCGTCCCATGTCTGTCAGCAGAACTTTACACTGCCAGTCAAGTGCCTTTAATGATCATCTGCTCAGATGGGGAGAAGCAAATGGTATAAGGATATTACAAACTAATCCATTATTTAAACTTGGCACTGGGGAGACAGACGAATTTTGTTTCGCTATGCAAGGTGATAACCCAAGCTCTATATTGAACTGACTAGGTACTATCTGTCTGTTAACTGCAATCGCTAAGCAATGCCCAAATGTTAAACTATGCGCTGATTGGGACGATGTCAGAAGAAACATTCACTTTAGCAGAGATACGCCCTCAGCATCACGAAATGACAGGCAACTCCACCAAGGTGACCGCCCCCGCAGCAGGGGGGGTCCCCTACGGCCTCTACAAGGCAATTCTGGATTCAACCAGCCGCAGTCACCCCGCCCCCCGTTTAACAAGCCAGCAACATTGTAGCGGTGGAGTACGAACGAGTATGGGGAGTCACGCACCTCCTCCCTACCAGGAGGGTGGCCCGGGGCCCAGGGGGACGGGACAGGGGGAGCGGACTTACCGTAGCCAAAGACCCCCGCCCCCCTCCCTCCCTCCCAGGATCTGGCTGCTTCAATTGCGGCGAATATATTCAGCACCAGGCGCATTGGAGGTACGATCATAAGATTAAATGTGGACGCTGCAAATAGTTAGGTCACAAGGAACGACTTTGTAGTTTTTACAGCTTTTAGGATCTTGGCGAAGAGGATGTCGCCGATGAGTGTAAAAGGAACTATTTAGCTATAGAACACATCAATGCTCAAAGTCTTTTTGCAAACTTAAGGTAATAGAACGTTTAATTAAGGAAAGAAATGTCGATATTCTGTGTATAAGCGAAACGTGGTTAGGCTCTGATACAGTGAACGAACATATTAGTCTACCTGGCTATAAAGTGTATAGATGTGATAGAGGTAAAGGCGGCGGGTGTGCATTTATGCTAGAACGGATCTTAATGTGAACCCTCTTATCGTCAACATTGATGAGACGGAAGGTGTTGAGGATGTCTGGGTAACAGTGCTATGTCGCAGGATTATCCGCTATAATCGTGGGTTGCATGTATCGCCATCCAAAGTCTAATGTTTTTAAAGCTATTTCCCTTCGTAACAAGAATTTTTATGTTCTAGGAGATTTTAATGATGATCTTTTATCTAGTAGAAACAAACTTAACAAAATAATTACAAATTCCAAGTTGGTGCAAGTAATTGCCAAAGCTGCAAGAGTCACGGCATCTTCTGCTACGCTCCTTGATCTTATTATCACAAATAAGCCTCACACCATCATTGGATCAAATAGCGTCCCTTGTCCTATTGCGGATCATGATTTAATTACCATCACGTACAATATAGCTAAACCTAGATCAACCTGTAACAAAGACATTCCGTGAATGAAGGAACTACTCTTCTGACCTCTTTTGCAATCTCTTGATATCTGAATTAAGTATCCTAAACAAAATTAGCTTTACTGACAATATCGACTCACAAGTTCAAATATTTACGGAAATTTTTAACAAATGTCTTAATATCTGTGCACCAATGTTAACAAAGAAGTGAAGAGACTCATGAATAAACAAGGAATTGGACTCTCATGCATGAAAGAAATAATGCACAGAAAAAAATTAAAGTTAGTTAGATTTAACGTAACACTACAAGATGATTACAAAAAAAAAAAAAAAAAAAAAAAAAAAAAAAAAAAAACTAAAGAGATAAGTAAGAAATCGATTACACGGAGCTAAATCTGAGCATTACAATGATCGTTTAAAGGAGAATAGTGGTAATTCAGCAGCAACCTGGAAAACTCTGAGAGAACTCATACCGAATTCTAAAAAAATAGCGACGATGTATATGAGGAAGTAGATAAAAAAGTCGAAGAGTTCAATGCGTTCTTTGCTAATGTTGGCAAAGCTATCTTTGCTAAAACAAACTCAAACGAGTAATGAAAGCAATCATAACTATTTTCCTAGTAGTTATCATGTAAATTTTAAACTTCAACCCATTAGCAATAACGATATCATACTTTTTTGTGAAACATATGAAAACAACCAACTCTTATGATTCTGATGGCATCCCATTACGTTTTTTGAGAGACTCCCTCCCGGTGTTGATCCCTTACGTCACTTGCATCATTAACACCTCTCTTGTGACAGGTGTCTTTCCCACAGCACGGAAGCATTCCATCGTCGTCCCCATTTTCAAGAACGGGGTGAGTAACGACGTTAGTAACTATAGACCCATATCATTACTCCAATTATTGTCAAAAATCCTAGAAAAGTCTGTAGCCTCTCAACTCACTAAATTCCTGGAATTGAATGGTCTTCTCAGTGACAATCAACATGGTTTCAGACCAAATCTCTCGAATATGGATAGAAGGAAAATATCTCTGATCTCACTGTGTGATCTATCTAAAGCATTTGACGATAAGGTCATAAAAATTTTAATAGGCAAATGTATGGAAATGGGAATAGAACCAACGTGGTTTGAAAGCTAATTGCAAAAGAGAACCCAGTCAGCCCGTATTGGCAATCACTTGTCCACTAAACATGAGGTATGTTATGGTGTCCCACAAGGACTTATTCTTTGTCCGATTCTATTTATAATTTATGTAAACTGACAAAACACGTATCCGACTGTTCTATAGTTCAATATGGTCACGACACACAACTAATTCACACAGGTACTGTCGACAACTTAAGTAGCCTAATTCATAATGCCGAGCAATCTCTGATTAAGGTTAAAAGTTATTTTGTTCACAATGGACTACTGCTCAATGCCAAAAAGACAATGTATGTTTGTTGGGACTCGTGCTCTTTTATCATGGATCCCGGATGAAACTAGAATACGTGTCGATGATAGTGTCATTGTTCCCGCTGCTTCTGTGAAAAATCTAGGAGTCCACTTTGATAGCCATATGCTGTTCAGTGACCATATAGATGTAATCAGTAAAAAAAATTATGGAACCTTAATGTTCATAAACCATAAAGGACCCATAAACAAAACTGCCACAATATCTTTATGATGCATTCACTAAATCTTAGCTATATCAACTATGCTATTACCATATGGGGTGCTACTAACGACACGCAGCTACAGCGTGTCCAAAAACTGCAAAACTTTGCTGCAAAGGTAGCATTAGGTGGTGCGAGAAAGCAGGACCATGCAACACCCTACCTGCGAGAACTTGGGTGGCTTAAGATTAAGGAGAAATACCAATATGAGATTGCTTTAACTGTTTTCAAAACCTTTTCAAGGGATACTCCTGACTGGGTGCTATCGTCCCCTTCGTTAAATGACGTATCGAATATAGAAACAAGATACAAGGGACAACTATTCATTCCAAAAGTGAATGCAAACACTGGGTCAAAGTCTCTTTCAATTGAGGGCACAAAACTATGGAACAGCATACCACGTAACGTCAGGGACGCAAACACTGTGCCAGGTTTTAAACAGAAGCTGAAAGACCACCTTAAGTAGCTTATTCTATTTTATATTTGGTGTAGTTTGAAATGTACTTTTATCTTTATGAACCTCATTGATGCTTTTATGTATTTTTATGTATATATATATTTTTTATCTCTAGCTTTATAAATCTAAAATGTCTTTTACCTTTATAGATTTAATTGATGGTCTTATGAAATCTTATCTTAAATATACCCCTATGTAATGTTTTGGACCTCTTAATTAAAAGTCTTTTAACTTTTAACGAACTGTATTGAAATTTTATGTGTGTATATATGTAAATACTATATTATGTTTTAATCTGAAACTTCTTTTAAAGGACTTCTTCCATTTTATAGTTAATGTACTCTGATAAATTATTATTCTGTAATTTAAAATGTTTTTTACGATATCATGTAAAGAATAACCATATTGTATACTATGGAAATAAAGACTTGATTCTGATTCTGATTCTCTCTCTCTCTCTCTCTCTTTCTCTCTCTCTCTCTCTCTCTCTCTCTCTCTCTCTCTCTCTCTCTCTCTCTCTCTCTCTCTCT
>BOPN01000415.1:64782-67714 GCA_017312705.2 Penaeus japonicus | reverse complement strand
ATATATATATGTATATACACAAATATGTATATATGCATACAAATATATCTATGTGTATGTGTGTGTGTGTGTGTGTGCGTGTGTATGTGTGTGCGCTTTACATATACATACATTCATACCCATTTTGCAATAACCATGTCACACAATGAAGACGATACATGACAAATACATGACAAATATTTTTCCTCCAATGAGCAACGTTTCAAAGGAAATCATGAAGGAAAATTTGCCGAAATTGAGTATAGGATCGTATCGAGGTACGGATCCACGACATTCCTTCGTTTGCTTTTATCGTGGCCAAGGGCGAGGACTCCCACCTTGGCCAGGTAAGCCCAGAATTAAGGTCACACGCCCTCGCTCTGTCTGTCTGTCTGTCTCTCTCTCTCTCTCTCTCTCTCTCTCTCTCCTTCCTTCCCTCCCTCCCTCTCTCTCTTCCTCCTTCCCTTTCTCTCTCTACCCCCCCCCCTCTCTCTCTCTCCTTCCCTCCCTCCCTCCCTCCTTCCCTCTTCCTCTCTCTCTCCTTTCCTCCCTCCCTCACTCCCTTTCTCTATCATATTCCCCCCTCTCTCTCTCTTTCGTCTTCCTCCCTCCCTCTTTCTCTCTCTTTCTCCTCCCCCTCCCTCTTTCCATTAAGAAAACTGGCCAACGAAGACCAAGATTGCGTTGCGCAGCTGGAGAGATGACGCAACTCTTAGCGGCTTCCTCCAGTAATATAATACCGTAGAGAGAGAGAGAGAGAGAGAGAGAGAGAGAGAGAGAGAGAGAGAGAGAGAGAGAGAGAGAGAGAGAGAGAGAGCAAGAAAGAGAGAAAGAAAGAAAGAAAGAGAGAGAGCAAGAAAGAAAGAGAGAGAGAACGAAAGAGAGGCAGAAAGAGGAGAGAAAGAACGAAAGACAGAAAGACAAAAAGAAAGAAAGAGAGAGAAAGAGAGAGAAAGAGATAGAGAGAGAGAGATAGAGAGAGAGAGAGCAAGAAAGAAAGAGAGAGAGAACGAAAGAAAGAGAGGTAGAAAGAGGAGAGAGAAAAACATCCCACATGACACTAGAAAGTAACTAAAGAGTCTCATCCTATCTCCGAGAGAAGATGAAGCCAAAAAGCCAATTCTGCGACGGAGACCGAGAGAAGGAAGGTGTGGAATCCAATGTGGATTACACGGCGCCCGTAAGAACGTCATCACTCTCTCTCTCTCTTCCTCACACACTCTATCTCTCTCTTTCTTTTTGTCTTTTTGTCTTTCGTTCTCTCTCTCCTCTTCCTGCCTCTCTGTCTTGCTTGCTCTCCCTCTCTCTTTCTTTCTCTCTCTCTCGCGATTTCTCTCTCTCTCTTTGTATTTGTTTTGATTCAGAGGTCGCTGGGTCATTGACTGTTCGGGGGAACTATTATCATTATCATTGTTATTATCATTCTTGTTAGTATCGTTACAATTATTATTATTTTATCATCATTATTATCCATGTCATTACTGTTATTATCATTGTTATTGCTATCCCTAGTATCATTATCATCACTCTAATTGTCATTATTATCATTATCATCATCATTATTCATACTATTACTAAAATCATTATCAATATTATTGTAATTCATAATTAATGTTATCATCATTATTACTGTAATGATACATAGTTGATTATTATCATTATCATATGTTACTATGATTATCAATTTTATTACCATTACTATTATCATCATTGTCATCATGAATATTATCATCATTATTACTATTATTATTGTTATCATCATTATCATTATCATCATTAGTATGATCATTATGAATTCCAGCAGCAGCAGTAGCAGTAATGATATTACAATAGTTACCATAATCATCATTACTGCAATTGATACCATTGTTATTTCATCATCATTAATGTCATCATCATCATAAAATAAAAACCTAGTGCCTATTACGACAAGCTTTTTGGCGGTTTCTGGCAACGACAGTGACGTAATCTCTGTGACGTCATGACTCCGGAAAAGGGAATAAAAAATACTGGCGTATGCCTTCCTCGTGGAAGAGAGAGAGAGAGAGAGAGAGAGAGAGAGAGAGAGAGAGAGAGAGAGAGAGAGAGCAAGAAAGAAAGAAAGAAAGAAAGAAAGAAAGAGAGAGAGAGAGAGAGCAAGAAAGAAAGAAAGAAAGAGAGAGAGAGAGAGAGAGCAAGAAAGAAAGAGAGAGAGAACGAAAGAGAGGCAGAAAGAGGAGAGAGAGAACGAAAGACAGAAAGACAAAAAGAAAGAAAGAGAGAGAAAGAGATAGAGAGAGAGAGCAAGAAAGAAAGAGAGAGAGAACGAAAGAAAGAGAGGCAGAAAGAGGAGAGAGAAAAACATCCCACATGACACTAGAGAGTAACCAAAGAGTCTCATCCCATCTCCGGACTCCGAAAATCCTTCAGCTGAGAGAAGATGAAGTCAAAAAGCCAATTCTGCGACGGGGACCGAGAGAAGGAAGGTGTGGAATCCAATGTGGATTACACGACGCTCGTAAGAACGTCATCACTCTCTCTCTCTCTCTCTCTTCCTCACACACTCTCTCTCTCTCCTTTCTTTTTGTTTTTCTGTCTTTCGTTCTCTCTCTCCGCTTCCTGCCTCTCTTTCTTTCTTGCTCTCCCTCTCTCTCTCTCTCTCTCTCTCTCTCTCTCTCTCTCTCTCTCTCTCTCTCTCTCTCTCTCTCTCTCTCTCTCTCTCTCTCTCTCTCTCTCTCTCTCTCTCCCTCTCCCTCCCTCCCTCCCTCCCTCCCTCCCTCCCTCCCTCCCTTCCTCCCTCCCTCCCTCCCTCCCCCTCCCCCTCCCCCTTCCCTCTCTCTCTCTCCCTCTTTGTATTTGTTTTGATTCAGAGGTCGCTGGGTCATTGACTGTTCGGGGGAAGAAAGGGATAATACTTGTTAACGCTTTCCGTATTGTTTCTGTTTGTTGTTTTTATTTTTACTATTATCATTAT
>BOPN01000415.1:54782-57282 GCA_017312705.2 Penaeus japonicus | reverse complement strand
GAGAGAGAGAGAGAGAGAGAGAGAGAGAGAGAGAGAGAGAGAGAGAGAGAGAGAGAGAGAGAGAGAGAGAGAGAAGGACAAAGAGAGAGAGAGAGAGAGAGAGAGAGAGAGAGAGAGAGAGAGAGAGAGAGAGAGAGAGAGAGAGAGAGAGAGAGAGAGAGAGAGAGAGACAGACAGACAGACAGACAGAGAGAGAGAGAGAGAGAGAGATACAAGAGAGAGAGAGAGAGAGAGAGAGAGAGAGAGAGAGAGAGAGAGAGAGAGAGAGAGAGAGAGAGAGAGAGACAGACAGACAGACAGAATGAGAGAGAGAGAGAGAGAAGGATACAAAGAGAGAGAGAGAGAGAGAGAGAGAGAGAGAGAGAGAGAGAGAGAGAGAGAGAGAGAGAGAGAGAGAGAGAGAGAGAGAGAGAGAGAGAGAGAGAGAGAGAGAGAGAGAGAGAGAGAGAGAGAGAGAGAGAGAGAGAGAGAGAGAGAGAGAGAGAGAGAGAGAGAGAGAGAGAGAGAGAGAGAGAGAGAGAGAGAGAGAGAGAGGAGATAAATAGAAAGGAAGAAAGAAAGAGAGAAAGAGAAAGAAAGGGAGAAAGAGATAGAAAGAGAGAGAGGGGTAAACCAGCATAATCAAAGAGAGAAAGAGAGAAAAAAAGAAAGAGATAGACCAGCATACACAAAGAGAGAAAGAGAAAGAAAGAAAGAAAGAGAGAGATAGACCAACATACACAAAACAAAAGCAAGTCACACACAGACAGACGCCAGAGCATCCCACCCACCAAAGATAAATCGAGGCATTAACAGCTGACATCTATCTGGTTCTAGGGGGAGAGCGAGGGAGTACAGCGCCTCGTCTCGGTGAGTGTTCCTCCACGCATGACGCGCATGACGGAATGTTATGACAATTCCTCATTTTATGGCGACGTGGTGTAACATTCTGACACTACTGGCGACAGCTCTGAAAGTCTGACGCATCCGGCGAGTGTGATGTAGCGCCTTCAATGTCTGTAGATATGTGCATGACAGCATGCAGAGTGGCCGAATTTACTGGTGATGTTGTGATGTTGAGACCTTCATAACATTTGAAGATGTGTTATGAGGAAAGGGAATTTTCGAGATGGGATGTGATGTCAGTATTCTAATGTTATGTGATGATGTGTGACTAAATATGTCTATTGCTAGGAACGCGAGTTAACAGCTATGCCAGAGTGACAGCTCGGAGAGTATGACACATGCAAGGATTGTCACTGAAGAGAAAATGGCAGATGGCTGTGACTGATGGATCCTGGGATGTTGTATGTTGCATTGTCTCCATTCTATTGTGTTGTTTATTTATTTATTCTTTGGCAGAAGGATTTTTGAATGTGTAGTGGGTAACAGGCGTGAAGTTAAGTCAGGAAGAGTATGTTTGCATGTATATGTCATGGATATGCAGCATGATTGACTTCTGTGTAAATATTGACGTGTGGAGGAAATTTGTTGAGGAATCCTGCCTTAAACACCTACAAGCGCATATACACATACGAACGCGCGCGCACGCCGACACACACACACACACACACACACACACACACACACACACACACACACACACACACTCTCTCTCTCTCTCTCTCTCTCTCTCTCTCTCTCTCTCTCTCTCTCTCTCTCTCTCTCTCTCTCTCTCTCTCTCTCTCTCCCTCTCCCTCTCTCTCTTACTCGCACACACACGCAAACAAACACCCAAACACACACACTCATGAAATACAAATGCCCGCATGATCTCACCGACACAAACGTTTAACTTGGGTGTGTTTGGAACTCCGTGGTGGAAGTACTTACTAAGTTCAAAATTTCCTCAGTTATTTAAATCACGCTCGTTCACATCCGACATTCGTCTCTATAGCCATTTAACAGTAGTCATATATAAATAGTTTAGTCATATATGAATAGTCATATATAAATAGTTTAGTCATATATGAATAGTCATATATAAATAGTTTAGTCATATATATAAAGTCATATATAAATAGTTTAGTCATATATATAAAGTCATATATAAATAGTTTAGTCATATATATAAAGTCATATATAAATAGTTTAGTCATATATATAAATTCATATATAAATAGTCATATATAAATAGTTTATTTGATAATAGTCATACTCCTGTTAATGATAAATTTACAACACAGCGACATGTCAGTCACTCGCTAATTTACAACCACAATCCTACCATCATTCAACTCACAGACTAAAAATTCGTATGATACATATATTTTTTGTAATATATAACGCTAAGGAAACAGTACAACGTGCGCCAGAATCCGCCATTGTATCTGATGTATCCGTTTATTTACAGATAACAAACGGGAAGATGGAGATGCCCTTCCGAGAGTGTGGTTACATCCTGTGCAACGTGACAGAGGCTTTCACCAACGAGACAACTCATCTGTGGGATTATTATGTCGAGTAAGTTGCTAATCACGAATGTTATGAATTGTTTCTTTTGATTCGTTGACTTGTTCAC
>BOPN01000415.1:47500-49682 GCA_017312705.2 Penaeus japonicus | reverse complement strand
ATATATATATTGTGTATGTGTGTGTATGTATGTATGCATGCATGCATGCATGCATGTATGTATGTAGGTATACACACATTTGTATATGTGTGTATATATGTATATATATATATATATATATATATATATATATATATATATATATAATATATACATTTTAACGTATGTGTCAAATTTATAAACCAACCTGCAGGGGATATTCTGACGATAAGATAACAATATGATTTCATATTTTGACGGAAAGGATTTTTGTTAAATTTCAAGTGAAGAATCGGTATCCGGAAGTATATAATCCAATGATATCGTCTATGTTTTGAATCGATACTGGGAAGTGTGTACTTAAGTGATGTATCCTCTCTGTTGACTGATTTCACGCAATGGCGAAAACGGGTAAATGTTGCACCACGTGTCTCCTCATATCTTGCTTGGTCTCTGTAGTGGTCAGTGACTGTCACTTTGCCACCGTGCCTGAGGTAAGACCGACGTGTTTATATCTGGTTAATAGATTGGTTGTACAATTGAGGTGAGACTTCGTTTGTGAAACGTTAAAAGTCATAAGGGATTTCCATTGATTTATGCCATTATTTGAAAAATATATATATAAACATATCGATAAAAAGTATAAAGTGCTAAGTAATGCAACAGAATCTAAATAGTGTCTGTATAGTGAAACAATTAAGTGCCTTTGAGGTTATATATGTATTTTGATACCTCGGCGAAAATATTCATTGGTATCAGATGGAAAGTTTTTTTAATGAGTAAAGTCATGTATTTTGAAAGGTATGTGGAAAGGTATCACGGCTGTTGATTGTTATGGCAGTCTGTCGCTATGCAACCATAAACCACAAAATCGATAGGAGAATGGTGTTGCCGAGGTGGCCTTATAACTAACACATACACGCACATATATACATACGTGCGAACGTACGTACACACACACACACACACACACACACACACACACACACACACACACACACACACACACACACACACACACACACACACACACGCACACACACACACACAAACGCACATACACGTATACATACAAACGTTACACGCACTCACTCAAACGCACACTTACACGCACATTCTCTCACACGCAAACTCACACAAATGCACGCTCTCACACATAAATATATATATATATATATATATATATATATATATATATATATATATATAAACACATACATACATACATATATATGTATATATATACTGTATATATTCACACACACGCAAGCACGCGCACGCACACACACACACACACACACACACACACACACACACACACACACACACACACACACACACACACACACACACACACACACACACACACACACACACACACACACACACACACACACACACACACACACACACACACACACACACACACACACACACACACACACACACACACACACACTCACTCACTCACTCACGCGCACACACACTCACTCACTCACACTCACACGCACGCACACGCGCTCACACTCATTCACTCACTCTCACACACACACTCACTCACTCTCACTCACTCACTCGCACGCGCACACACACTCACTCACTCATTCACTCACACACACACATTTTAGGTAGCGAGTTTTTTTTATTAAGGAAACGCATTTTTACGTTAGCAGTGCCAGGTGCTACGATTACTCTTAAAACGCATTACGCTAACGCTATCAGTAATGGGAGGTGAAGCATTATGATTAGATACCGCGAGGGCGTTTGTGATATTCAACAGACTTGCATATCCTCACTGCCATTGATTATCCGGTATAACGTTACATTAACGGTAAGTTTTCTCGTCACATTTGCATTTGAATACCGTGAAGTAGCTTTAATTATAATTTCGCGCCAAGCCGTGACCCGTCCATGTGACCATCACGTGGCCAAGGGTCGCCTGCACGCGGCCGAAAGGTTAGGATCGGATTCCCTCGTTATTTTATTAAGAAATTTAGACTTGACGTCCCAGCTGTATCAGCAATAGTCTAATACCCGGTAAAATATATGATTCAGGTTTCATTTCTTAGATTATCACCTTTTTCCATCCTGTACGAAAAAAAATCGTTTGTAAACGTTTTAAACAATATATGTTATTCCTTTATTTAGTTTATATCACTATCCTTTTTAATGCGGTGGAGTGACCACGAGCTAGCGACCCATA
>BOPN01000415.1:25000-37500 GCA_017312705.2 Penaeus japonicus | reverse complement strand
TCGAACGCATAGGCCTAAATCAATTATATCATCGACGGCGTATGATGGCACCCGCGCTATCATATTACATAATCGCCGTCTGTGGCCGGCACCCGGCGGTATTGGGTTAACATGAAGACAATTGAATGATGAGTAAGCTTTCAGTGGTCTTAGGTCACCTTTTTTCTCTCTTGGTTTTTCTTTCTCTTCTCTTTCTTTTCTCTGACAGTATATTAAAGAACTACACAATAGGCTATTTGATTTTTTAGTGTAGCTTCTATAGCTGTCTGTACACTATCATATTTATGTGTGTGTGTCAGTGAGAGATGTTTATACTGAATTTTTTTTCTAATAAAAAGATGTTGCTTTTCAGATATGACGAGAGACTACTCCTTGTTCGCAATGCCTGCCAGATCCCAGGTTGCCCACATTTCCTGAAGGCCTGTAGGAACTTTAACCAGCACTTGGCCATTGAGCGAGAAAGACCCAACTTTCCTCATTCTTTGCATAGAGTTAGTAGAAGTTGATTGTTGAAGGCAACCAAATGTTTTTCTTCTTTTTTTTTCTTTTTTTTTAGATTTTTCTATTTTGGGAAGTACTGTATATATATATTTTTTTCAGACTTTTGATGTTGGCAGTCCAATCAAAGCTCAGATTTTAAGTATGTTAGTTTTGGGATAACATTTAGAATTAGATTTTTGTAAAAGAAAAATTTAGGGTGATCTTTTGGTAATTTTTTTATTGAAATATCAAATTTGATTTGTAAATATAAAAAGAGATAAACCTAGGATGTCGTTCAGCCCATATATACATAAATACATATACAGATGACGTCAAATCATGTTGCCGAAACAATCCCACGCAACAGAGGGTATGTAATCATGTTATGAAATTTTGCCATATACAGTTTCTTTTGTATATACACCTCTCTTTTATTTATTTATTTATTTTTTTTAATTACTGAAAATTACTCTGGGACTTAACCCAGTTGGAGGCTGTGGGCACTTGCCATATTTCAAGCAGAAGTGGAATTCAGCAAATAGCTGCCCTGTCATGAGTGGTTCTAAAAGAATATGATGTCACCTTTTGTTCAAGTAATTTTTTTTTTTTTTTTTTTTTTTTTTTTTTTTTTTTTTTTTTTTTTTTTTTTTTTTGGGGGGGGGGGGTATATCAGTTTTAGAGGATCAGTACAGAAGTACAATTCAGGACAGAAAACATAATTTTTTACGATTAGTTTTTGGTAGTATATAGCAATAGAATGGAAACCTATCCATATTTCCAGCTCTGATGTTATTTGAAGTTGTTGATATAATGCAGACAAAGGAATGGACTGATTACGCTCTATGCAGCTCAGATACATGTACTTTATAGTAAGCAAAAAAAATCAATGAAAATGTATTCCATTAGGGTTATAAGGGAGCAATGGGAATAAATTAAAACACTGGTAAAAAGGGTACAAATGATAATGATGAAACAAGTTATAAACAAAATGTTGTTAGTGAGGTAGCAACTGCTTATGTGTAGAGTCAGGGCTGAAGTACTTTTGGCAGCTTTAGTGTTGCTGTTTTTCTTCTTTCTTTTTCTGGTTCTTCTCCTTTGTCTCTCCTCATCCTCCTTACTCATTCTCATCCTCATCCTCCTGCTCCTCCTCTCCCTCATCCTCCTCATCCTCCTCATCCTCATCCTCCCCCTCCAACACCTTCTTTTACCGAGTCATTTCCATTCATGGATGTATGAAGGTTTGCACTTCGATAGGAATTTCCTGATGTCATTCTTTCTTTTACAGATATCATATGAGTTTAAAGTCGATGGCCTTGATACTGTTGTGGACGAGTTGGCCAAAGGAAATCACACTGGCACACAGGAGCGACATCGACCACCTCCTCCGGAACCTGCGTCCCTTGATAGCCTCAAAGAGGAAATGACAGAATTACTGCAGAAATACAAAAAACTTTAGTCAGTTCCTAATGTTACGTTTCATTAATTATATGAAAAATGTAAAATAATGGTATATTTACCAAAGAGATAAAAGCAATAGCACTAAACTGTATAAGCAGTAACCTATTTTTCTAAGATTGTTATTATTTTATTTTATTCCATTTATTTTTTCCTATTTTTAATTCATTTTATTTTGATATATAATTATTGTTGTTATTGGTAACATAGAAAAGGAACTATTATATACACATGCAAAATTCAGATACACAGTGTCCTATGACCATATTTACTGAACCATTCACCAGTAGTGTTGGGAGATAGAGCACAAAGTATGCTATTCATACAGCTATGTCACAGCTGTGTGACAAAGTCTTTTGCCAGCTTGAAATTTTCAAAGCTAGGAAAAGTCAGTCACTAGCTGCATTGGGAGGGTTGATGTATAATTGTAAAAAAGATTGGATGTCACAAATAATTTTATATACTCAGAGGTTAAGGAGCTATCCAATATTTATTATTATCTCATGCAAATATATTTTATGCACAGATACAGATTGTAGTTTTAGGTGTAAGTGGCTTATGGAACATGAGAGTGTGTGTATGTGTGTGTGCGTGCGCACATGTGCATGTTCTAGTAATGGTCTGAGTAATTCTTCATGTACACTTTGATTCAAAGTACTGAAATGTATAATGTGAGGACTTTGCAGATATTAGTAATTTGACTTTATATATGATGTAGAAACTCAAATAAATGAGTTAAAAGCAGAAGTTTGAGTGTTAGAGTTTAGTGTTGCCAGCCAAACAGCTGCTCCTAACCGGAGAAGATGCTCAATCTTCAGTATTCCTGAGAGAAAGAGCAAAGGAATGCCTGTCTGATGGGATGTGTGTTAGGATAGTTCAAAGTTCACCTAGGAAATCCCCATGTGAAATCCCTGGGAGCACTGCATCTACATTCATATTCACAAGTATTAAAAAGTCATAAAAATATTTGCAAATGTTAAAGATATACATTCAAATCATCACTAGTGCACTGATCACTATACCATTCCTCTAAGATAGAATATAATGCTTCTTAGAAGTACAAGTACAATATTATATTCTCTGTTTTCACAGTATGTTTACAACACTAGGTAATGTAAATATTTTTCTCATTATATTTGGAAATGTGTTAAGCATAACACTACTAATATGTGTGTGTAAACTCATGAAACAATTACTTTTTCTTCGTAAAAGGAATGCAATATCAAGTTAATTCATTTAGTAATAAAATAATTCTATTCATCAAGTTATTTAGAAATAGGCATTTGACTAGAGCACAGATTCTCTAGAAAATTATCATCTCAGAGGAAAGATCCAAACACACATTTGTGGCAGGTCACATCCATGTTGAATATCACATTTTTGTCATTTCACGAGTCATAATTGTTTCACGTGTGGAAGCAAGATTCTTTTCCTTATTTTTGTCAACTTGTGTTAAGTGTAAATATATGTAATTAGTGTATTGTCCATCTTTCCTCTACATTTGAGTTTTATACTTGTGATGAATATGAAATGAATAGAAGACTAAGAATTTTTTCCTTTATTTTCCCAACTTTTTACACAGCCTCTTGTACAAGGGAATCCTCCTGAGGGTGTAGGTAGAAAGAAAAAAGTATATATATATGCATAGAATAAAATTAAAAGATAGAATGTTGCAATTTTTGGTCTATTTATAAGACATTTATTTGTCTTTCCAATAGTATAAGCATGTTTGAAATTGCTTCTGATGAAATAAAATCCTGTTCTTGTATCTATACTTGGCTATTGCTATGAAGATGTAGCAATTGGTATGCATGAGTAAAAAAAAATATATTGAAATCCTTCTGGTACTGCCCTATATAAGAAATGGTTTTCTTAATTTTTTTTGTAAATGTTTTTTCATATTGATAATGTACAATTTTATATAAATGGCAGTATGCTTAAGAAAATTGTAGAATCTGAAATCAGTACTGAACAACATTTTTATGCTAAACAAACCTTTGTTATTTGTGGCAAGAAAATTTTTGTAAAACACCAGTGGTAAATTTCAGAATGACACTTCCTTACTAAACACCACAATATTTGTATCACTGGAATCCTCTCACCCCTTACTATTCACATATAGTTGAATTTACCTGTGATTCTTGCCCAATACCCCACAATCTGTACCCTGATAGCAAGAGACAACATGAAATAGATCAGGGAAACTGGGGTAAGAGACTGTTAATCTATATTAACTCACACTGACAGTTGCCACAAATGACCCCACCCCTACCCTCCAATAGCAACATCCTTCACTTATTTACTCCAGGACAAAGTGGGTAAATTCTTGAAAAACAATGATTTTTAGCAGGAATTTTGCATGTGCGGGTTTCAGAGAATTTACAGTCCCGCTTTGCAGAACACTTCATGCTACTTAACTTTCATTGGAGTTTTTATTTTGGCAAGTATACATTTGGGAGGATAATTTATAGAAAGAAAAACTATGTATGATTAGTTAAAAAAGAAAGAAAAAAGAACAGTATAAAAAAGGCATAGGAACTACAGGCATTTTATGAAATATGACCATAGAGTGAGAGACCCAGGTGGGGCATGATCGTTCTCTAGGGCAGGCAGGTAGGGGTAGCAGCCCCCACACAGTGGGATTGCATATTGTTATCTAGAGTACAGTTGTAGCTCATATCATGTGAAATTTTTCATATTTTATTCATTTCTCTGATATACCTCATGACCTCCCCTACCATCAGGGCCTAGATGGAGGAGTATTAGGAGGGGTGGAATCAGGGGGAATTGCAACTTCATGACAACAGTAGAAGGTGGGAGGAATCCATTGATACCAATATTGTGGTATCTAGTAAGGAGGTACTTTTCTGAAAATTTATCCTGCAAATGATTATATGTAAAGGACATAGAATTTGCCCATTCTCCAGGAGGGGCTTTATTTCAGAACAAGGCAGCTTCACATAACATATTTTGACATTGCCCACTTTTATTTCAGTCACTCATTATAAAACTAGAGCCCTTTTTGTTTTTTTGTGTGTGTTTTATTGTATTGAGAATTATATGTGTCATATGACAAGGTCTATCAATGCTGCAGTTGACTAAAATTGTATTATAGGATCCATATTATAATGCTCATTATTTTCTTTATTCTCAGTGTGACAGAAGTAAGTGCTGTTTTATGGAAGGACAAAAAGCAACCTTATTTTTTCGTATTTGTGTGCTGTCATGAATGAATACGAAACATATAACCACCTACAATGAAGATAACATGAAGAGGAAGGAAACCTGTGAGTGCCCCAGTAAAAGGCATCCCTACTGGCACGGGCATATTGTAGACACTGGGCATAGTTTGAGTCAACTTCCTCTTCTCGTTCTGCCTGCACATCCTTCATGTGTGCCATTGCTCTATAAAGATAGTGCTTGCTAGAGACCATGGATGGATGCCATTCAAGGCTCTCTCTCCTGCTAGTGCTAGGAGAAAGTGGTGCCATCTAGGTTTTGGATGTTAGGTTTGCTTAATAGTATAGTAATTATAGTAATTATGACAACAAAGTCATCATTACTCACTCCTTACTCTAGCAAAATAAAATAGCAGTGATCCAAAATCCCCAAACATCTTGTGTGTCATGACACCGATCGTCAGGCCAACTCCAGCGTCATTTATGTCGTGATACACATACACAAAGGATCAATGTTATTTTTGAGGGTCAATTTTATGGAATTTTTCTGCTCTTTAAACCGCATGAAGGATTAACCAGAACACCTAATCATGCCCTTATTTGATTAACCCATTCCCGACGGGGGATTTCTAGCCTAGAATGTCCAAATGCCGGGGCGTTCGAATTATTAGGCCTAAATCAATTGAATGGCCGGCACAATACTGTGCCGCCCGGCAACTGGGCTTTTGAATGCGCGGTACACATGCTGTACCACCCGTCCTGTGTGGGTTAATAAGCTTTAGGGGACCAACCCATTTTGAGGGGGAAGCTTTGGGTTGGGAGAACAAAAGATGAATTAAGACTGATTCTGAATATCTACACAATTTATAAATTACACTAATATTGGATCCTACAGAACAAGTTAAAGTACCTTAAAAAGGGCTTAAGCACCACATGTCACTTGGAGACTCTTAACCCACTCATGACGGGGGGCATTCCAGCCTTGCATGTTACAATGCTGGGGCTCTTGAACGCATAGCACTAAATCAGTTAAATAAACGACGCCGTATGACGTCACCCAACGAACGGGCTTTGAATGCGCGGTACCCGTGGTGTACCACCCGTCCAAAGAGGGTTAATTGGAGGTGGGGGGGGGGGGATGCTAGCCCTACCAAATAGAAGTAACCTTCATCCCATTATCATTTTGTTCGTCCCTTCAGCTGCTTGAATCATCAAGTGTTTGCCTCCATTTCATAAGAGAGAAAGATTTAGTGCCCAATTGAAAAAAAATGCTTTCTCATCATATGACATACATCAAAACTATGTACTTTCTATCTCATGATGTATTAAGTTGAACCCTTTACCCTGGTGGTATATGATTTTGTCTTTTCTTTCCCCAAAAGTATTATTAGTAATAAAACTGATACATATGTATTCTAGAAATTTGCAATATCAAATAACCGAGACAAATTTACTGACATATTTAATGGCAAGAAATTTCAATGAAATCTGTAAGCAACTAATCAAAATAAAATATGTCTGATAAAACTATACTTCAAATCAAACGTAGATTATAGACCACAAACATTTAATATAAACCAGCCATATACTTTTGTTGAAGGGGAGCATAACAAGTGAACCTTGTTACCAAGATAATATTTCAAGTAAAGTGAAGGTAAACTCTAGAAAAGCATGCACTTTTATTTTTTAACATTGGTTACACTTATTATAATTAATACACAAACTTTGGAAAGATATGAAACAATTCAGTTTACTCAAAATGACTAGCAATACTTAGGGAGGACTATGTTTAATCTATGCTTCCTTATCAGAACAGTAAAATAAATCATATTTAAGACATAGTTAAACAAAGATCTTTACATCTTCAAAACTACTACAGATACTAGAATATGATGATACAGCATCATCACTTCTCAAATGACTTAAGCTGCTTAGCAAATGCACGTTAGCAGTGTGGAAACAAGAGAGCCATGTGGCTTGCATCTACCCAGGCCAAAATACTGTTTTGCTGTCGAGTACATTCATTCTCTTTTTACTCTTTAGGGCCAATGCACTTAACAGATGAGTCAGAGATGGATTGCTTACTACTCCAACTTAAAGTATAAAATGGAATTTTATAAGCATTTTTAAATCTTAAGCATTACAATGTAAGTCCTTCAGTACATTAACATCATATAAACTATTATAAACACTATTACCATATTACCTTTGATATAACATCTGCCAAGAGAAATAAATTTTATTAATCTTATAACATTCATAGAATACATTCTACTTTGTAAAGTTTACACAAGAATAAAATATCCCGAAAAGGTAGAAATACTGTACATGGAATAGTGATACTTGGAGTGAAACCCAAAGTATCAGACATAAAGTATCAATGCAAAAAGAAATGCCATTTAGAGTTTCAAATAAAGCTTTGCAAAGTTAAGAAAGGTTCTCTCTAATAACCACCAAATGTAATTATACTAAAATTATTGCCACGCTGTTGCCCTAATATACAAATAAGGTACATGGCAATACAAAAAAAAAAAACTGCAAGAAAAAAAAAGGAGAAAACATCAAGTCATTTCATAATATTCAAATATAAGAGACAAAAAGCCTCTTGATTCCCTTTTAAAACTTTCAGCTGCACTAATATCTAAGGTCATTAACTACAAAGAGCCTATAGTATATATATAATGCAAGAGAACTGCTATGTGACCTTTTGCAACTAGAGGGAACCTTTGATACATAAAAAGAATACATATACAAGTATTCACAAAATGAAAGACAAAACATTTATTACCATATTTTGAAATACATTATGTGTGTATATAAACATATAAAATGTTTTATGAAAAGAGCAAACACTACATTTAATTCTTTAAAGTAAGTCTTGATACCATTAACCAATCAACTGCAATATATATCCAAAAATGTTTAGTATAAATCTGCAATATACATCTTAAAATGCAGAGCTTATTTTGCATTCTGTGCTGTCCATTTACTGCGCATGTAGGGTAGGTGCAAGAATATCAACTTGAGCAGTTTGTGGGTGAAGTGAACAAGTTTGCACAGAACACTAATAAACAGCTTTTTAATAAGACAAAAGCTATTCAACTTTCTTTGGAGTGTATATGGAGCTGCCATCCCATATATAACAGAGGTAAGCCAACTGATGAAACGCTACCCTTAAAACTGCTAATTGATGTAAAATAAATTTACAAAATGTTAATCAAACAAAATAATTTTAAGTAGCTTGCATTTTACATTAACAGTTGCATTATCTAATATATTAATCTGCCTTATATTACTGAAACAAATGTAAATACTACAGCCACTACAAAGGAGACACTTAGTTTGATTTAGAATATATGTCTCGGTAGTTGAAGACTTCCTGAAACTGTCCCTGCAAAAACTGTAGTGTACAGACAGCTATAGAAGCTACACTAAAAAATCAAATAGCCTATTGTGTAGTTCTTTAATATACTGTCAGGGAAAAGAAAGAGAAGAGAAAGAAAAACCAAGAGAGAAAAAAGGTGACCTAAGAACACTGAAAGCTTACTCATCATTCAATTGTCTTCATGTTAAAAATTCATCCATGGACATCTATCACTGCAATTCCCACTGACCATTAACTTAACTGAAATTGCTTTTGTACTTCATCATGAAAGCAAAACTGAAGTTCCTGTCAAGTATGCGTCCAATCTTTTTTACAGATACAAAATCCGTCTTGGACAAAGATCAGCTTTCACACCAAAATTCTGACAAAGAAAAAAAAAAAAGTTAAAGGATTGATTCTTGAGAACTATCTGCCATGATGACAGCTAGACAATGGTAGGAGAACGTCCTTCCTAATGACTTGTCACTCTATATCCGTTTACCAATGTTTTATTTCAAATTTCTACTATCATTTACACCTACACGGAGGTCATGGCTACGAAGTTTTGACGACATTCAGATGAATCTGCTGATCCTTGCTCAATTTTTGCAATCTCTTCATTCACTTTTTACATGGATGAAATTTCAACTAAGGTTATTTAATACAATATACCTTTAATGCATTCAAAGTCTTTGTAAAATGTTTTCTGAGAAAAATTACAGTTGTATGGTAGTTGTAGTTGTATAGTTTTAGTTGTACAGTAGCTAAAGATGCATGGCAACTAAAGAGCAGTTACAGTTGTAATGTAGTTATAAGTGCTGATGCACAGTAGTTGTAGCTACGGCGTACCAGTTGTGTTGGGGATAGACGTATGAGCAAGAGCATGTAAATGCTGTTGCAATTGTGTTCATTGTCATCAATATTAGTCTTGCTCGATAGTGATGGAAAAAAAACAATGACTCTGTGAAGGTTATAAACACATATATCAGAAGAATTCAAATGAATTCTGAAACTCACCCCCTCACATTCATTACTGTGCCAACATAAATGAGTTATTTCATCATTATTAATTCATACCAAAACCAAACATAGAACATGAAAACAGCATAACTAATATTGCAACACACACACACACAAAGTGCAAAATTCTGTATCTATCTTGACCTCACAACATAAATGATGTAACCCAAGTTTGTTTTATTCATTCATTTCATACACAAAAACCATTCATAGCAAAATTGGACAATGGACTATGAGAAAATCAAGCATCTTTTTGATACAAAAAATATGTGTGTGTGTGTGTGTGTGTGTGTGTGTGTGTGTGTGTGTGTGTGTGTGTGTGTGTGTGTGTGTGTGTGTGTGTGTGTGTGTGTGTAAAAATGGAAGTATGATTGTGAGTGTTTAGTGTGAGTGTGAGTGTGAGTGTTTAATGTGTGTGTGTGTGTGTGTGTGTGTGTGTGTGTGTGTGTGTGTGTGTGTGTGTGTGTGTGTGTGTGTGTGTGTGTGTGTGTGTGTGTGTGTGTGTGTGTGTATGAGTATGAGTGTAAAATGGAAGTATGATTGTGAGTGTTTAGTGTGAGTGTTTAGTGTGAGTATAAATGTAAGTGTAAGTGTGAGTGTGAGTGTAAGTGTGAAAGTGTGAATGTGTGTCTGTGTGTGTGCTTTTGTGTGTGCACATGCATGTGTGTAAAAATAAATATTCAACTGCAAAGTTAAAATGCTATTTTGAACTGTCAGTAGTTCACAAGAAAATTGTTATAGTAAACAACTTCCCTTAAGCTCTGCATTCCTTATACTGCAATATAATCCTTTTGACCCTTCCACAGATCGCATCCTTGGAACATGAATACTCTCTGCTGAGTATGGTATACTGAGAAAACAACGTTTCCATAAAACAGCTAGTGTAGGACATACAAATTATGAACACTAGCTTTATTTACCTAATTTCACTGTATTACACACATTATAACCATCTACTCTAGCATCTGCGATCTACTTTAATGCCAGTCATATCATATCTGTGAATGGGTTTTTTTTAGGATAAGAGAGTCATTTCCACTGTATTTACAAGGAGACAGCCAGACAAGGATAGATATGGTTTACCAGAATTGCTCTACAAATAGCCAGAACATCTAATATTACAATATCAGTAACTTACAGAAGTTAATACTAATTAAAAGAATCCTAACTTTAAAGTCCATTCTAGTTGACCAAAAGTCAATATCTTATTTAATCAGTGTATATATCCTGCAACTTACTCTTGCAAATCACAAAAGTAAACAAAACAGTATGACCTGACCAACATTTCCTCTCCTCTCATTCATATAATAAAAAAAAGTCATGTCCTTTTGAAAAAATGGATACATAAACCCATCATACTGACCCTGAAAACAAAATACAAAAAAAACATACTTTTCCGTGTCACCCCCGAACACGTAGATCACACAAACACTGTTATGTAACTTGTGCAAAGGGGATTCTGTCTTGCTTCCCACAGAGGGTGTGGTCTATAAAAATGTACATTTTAATAGTGTTATTGCTGGACTAAAGCATAAAATGTACGTAACAATATCTAAATGAAAAACTATTTCATTCTCTGCTGTGTGATACTATACACCTTAAACTCTACAACCACTACATTTCAACACTAAACTGAAATAATTCTCTCGGAAACACAGAACTATTTTATAGTTTCCATTCTTAGGGAAAAACAAGAAAAATTGCTGATGTGTCCTGTCACTGCTCTCATCATGTCCAATATAAGGTTAGTAAACAATAAATAAATAAATAAAGGAAGGATAATGTAGAGTAAAAGAAGAGTGAAACAAAAAGGTATAAAAATAATAAATAAAAAAGTAACCTAAAGTAGTAATAATCTTTTTCAGATCACACGTCTTACTCGGTAGCAAAATCGCCCAACATCAAAGATTTCTGTTAATACTTTCAAATATACTCAGACAAACATCCTATTACTAGAATTATTGAAAAAAAAGAGATTCTCCAGAGATACATAAGTTCTTCTAAAAAGCCTTACCCATGAACACCTAACTAATTCTTTCCTTTCTTAACCAGTTTTCAGATCATGGCACATAATCTATATTCTCTAAATCATGCGGTGTGAAAGTGTGTATGTGTGTGTGTGTGAGTGAGCATGAGTGTGTGTGTGTGTGTGCGCATGTGTAAACCAAAGGTCAGCAACAGTGTCGATGAAAGCTGTCTATAAACACTCCAAAATGTAAGTGCACATTAATCACAATATAAAACCATATTCTATATACTCATGTTCCTAATTTCTGTCATTCCTATTGCATTCATTGAGTATATAGACTTACTGTGGAAGCAAAATGTAATCAATAATTTTAATATTGATAAATAAAGGTAAAAATATTAGTTCCATTACACTTAATGATGGCAACATGAAATGCAATGTTTACCTTTATTCCTCATACAACTTTTCATGTGGATAATTCAGTGAGGGTCAAGAAATGATAGATAAGTCTTTGAAATAGTCTATAGGCAATGAAGGTTGCTGGCCTTTGAACCAAATAGTAATCCATGTCTGATATAACTGGAGCACTTTGCTCCCTCTCTCTTAACAACTACAAATCAAGGTATCAAAAATAGTTCTGTACCTTTCTACTCATTTCCTAATATAATATGTGAATCCTCCTTGAGTGGACTTTTTCTCCTTTTCTAGATAAGAAAATAAGCAGTATCAAATATCCATTTCATAATATAATATAGGTATCCTTAAATAAGTGGAAGTGGAAAATACTTAAGATTTTAAGTAGAGGGACTTAGGCAAGATATATACTGATCTAAATCAGCAGCTAGAGAGCATCATTTTCCAATATATAGCTGCAACACAAATACACCCGGGAATTTTCTCAGTATCACCAACAGAGCATGAGTAATACCTGATAATACTAAAAAAAAAAGGGAGGGGAAAAAGGAGGACAGAAAAAAAATAAAAAAAATCATAATAGAGGTAAAAACTTGACTGGTTCCTAAAACTCTTAGTC
>BOPN01000415.1:5000-7500 GCA_017312705.2 Penaeus japonicus | reverse complement strand
TATAACATTACAGGTAAAGTATTTGAATACGATCATTCTGAGGCATGCAGAATCTGTCAACCTAAAATGTCTGAATTTCCTAAGAATCTCAATGAAACCACCTCCTTTGTGTACCAATGGCTCCACCACCTTGGCTATTTGCATCCAGGCATTCCCACCAACTCCTGAATAAGTATTGTAGGAATTGTTTAGACCAACTGACTGGAAGGCAGTCTACCTCCAGTGGTTGTGTCATATGCACAACCCTTATTCTTGGTGGCAGTGGTGGGATGCAGGAAACTGGAGGCTTGTACATTACATTGGACATTGCAACACCATGGTTTTATCTCCAATGTTAAATATATGATATTGTAGATAGGTTTGTTGTTAACCCTATATAATATGATTACTCATTTGCTCATTTTTAGTCACTGATATTCCGTAGACTGGATTTTACACACCGAAAAGGTATATTCTACTTTTTTATGTAAGATATATAGCACTTATAGAAAACAGTAAACTACACATATCAGAAAAAAATAACACGTGTATTTAAATATATTGCTAATGAAAAGACATCGAGACACCAGGAGGCAAATGTGAGATTTTTTATATTACATCCTGTGGAAGAGCAATATGGGACTGGGAAGGGGAAAGAATGGGGGGATTAGCTGATTGATGCCATGCAGTGCCATTTTTTTTTCTTGAATTCCATGCTCAGTGTGTTCTATTCACCACAGAAAATAAATGGGAACCAGAGAGAGGAAGGGAATCCATGAGAATGGGGGTATACGGATAGCATGGTTGGCATAATAGGAGGAAACTTGTTAAACAGCGACTTATTTATTAGTTGATACTAAATATGTCTCATTCACAAGACAACAGTGGTGCGGTATTCTATACAGCTAATTGTTTTGAGGTCGGCATGATTTCTAGAGGGTTCTAGGAGAGTGAGTGTTACCTTTTTGCAGATAGGATAGTATATGTGTGGATGGTTAACTCTAGCCCTCACTTGGTTACACTGTGCATGAACATGGGTTGCAGTATGTTTGCAAGTTAGGTTCTCCTCATCAGTCAACAAGATACCTAAACTCTGGGAATGCCTCTAGAATCATTCAATGTTTGTGGTGATAACAAAACTGAATGGGATGATTTCCTAGGTGCGTTTGGTGAGGTTTGTACAATTTAGACTATTATCTTCAGAAATTGAAAAAAAAGGTTATCAAGAGGATGCTCAAGACTGTAAGGAGGGGAAGGAAGACTGTATGGAGCAGAAAATTAGTGTTGTTGATATTGTCATTGTTGTCACCCATCTACCCTGGCTACCCTTTGAACCAGAGAAACGGGAGATGATCAAAGTCCTTGATGGTTACCTTGCACTGTTCCAGGAAGATGTCCCAAGAGAGAAGACCCCTGGTATACAGCATCACACTGAAATGGGAAATAAGATAAAGGTTCTTACTAGGCACGGTGTCCTCCAGAAATATTAAGACTGATTATCAGGGAGTTTAACAAGATGCCAATTTAAGGAATCATAAATGAATGTTACATGTAATACATATTAGTGTTATTGGAGTCAGATTATATTTATGATATGCCAGGTTCTTACTGATTGCAACATATATATACCAGCTGTTTGATGGCTAAAGTTGTGCATGTTGGTACACGTGCGTGCAAGATACACCTACTGAACCACTGAAATGGGTGTTTGATCAGCATCCACTCTAGTTTGAGAGGAAGCTCTTTGGACTGCTGAAAACCACTTCAACCTTTTAATGGGTCATTAGTTTTGTGCTGTCTCCCTTCACAGGCTGTAGTCAGTCTGACATTAGAAGAGCATCAGTTCCAATTAATGAATATCACTAATGGAAAATGCCAGATTCACGTTAAATCTTTGCAAGTGTACTTTTACAGCTCTCGATTTCGACTCTTTTTATTTTCTTACAAAAGGCAGGAAATTGAGGATAATTCCATTCTATTGCCTATTTCTCCTGAAAGTTCAGGGATGTTAAATCCCTAATTTATTGAGATATGATGACTCATCTGTAGGGGGTCGAACAAACAGGAGAAAAACCTTGTCCAACAAGATTGCTTTCAACAACTATGAGACTTGAGAAAGTTTCTGCAGGCCAACTCTGTAACCTATTGTAGTTGGAGGTCATCAGATATCTGAAATAAGATGCTTCTAGGGAATTTGAGCTCCAGTACAATATGCTTTACTACCTATAGCACCTGTCAAAGGAAGGTACCTAGTACTGCAGCATTACCCTCCTATGGAACCCTAATGTGGTCACCCATCTGAGACTCCTGGTGGATCAACCACAGGTAGCCCCTTCTGGCTGTCCTATCATTACATTTTTCCACACCGATTGACCATTGCACTAGGTACATCACCCTGGAACCCCTCAAGTTAAGATGACATATGGCGTAGCTCTTATCAACAACCTAGTCCTGGTGTACAGTCCTTCACATATGACCCACTCAGACAACAGCCATGAATTCCAGAATTAAGATTGGCCAC
>BOPN01000414.1:493454-510886 GCA_017312705.2 Penaeus japonicus | reverse complement strand
GATTAGGAGGAGGGGGAGGAGGAGGGGAGGGAGGGGAGGAGGAAAAGGGGAAGGAGGGGAGGGAGGGGAGGAGGAAGAAGGGGAGTTAGGGTATATGAGGGGAGGATGGGGGAGGAGGTGGGAAGGGAGGGGAAGAAGGAGAGGGGAGATAGAATTAGAGGATGGGAGAGGAGGAAGAGGAGGCAAAAGGGGGTGAGGAAGAAGGGGGAGTGAGGGTATGAGAGGGGAATGAATGAGGGGAGGGAGGTGAGGGTATGAGAGGGGAGGAAGACTTATCTGGAAAGGGGTGGACCGAAGGGGAGAGATAGAATACGGTTGATAGTGGCCAGGGATGGAAGTATGGGAAGGGAGAGGAAATTGGGTGAATGAGGAAATAATGAAAGACAGTTAAGAGGCGAATGCGCGGAGACGGAAAGATAGAAGAAGAAGAAGGGGGAGTGATGGGGGGAAAGGGGGAGGAGGACGTGTGATAAAAGCAGAGAGATGGAGCGATGGAAAACAGAGGCAGAAAGACAAGCGAAATGTGGACACGACATAAAATAAAAAGACGGAAGTTTTAGTTTGGGAAAAAGGGACGTTCAACACACACACACACATACACACACACACACAAACGCCTACATACAAAGAGAGAAAGAGAGAGAGAGAGAGAGAGAGAGAGAGAGAGAGAGAGAGAGAGAGAGAGAGAGAGAGAGAGAGAGAGAAAGAGAGAGAGAGAGAAAGAGAAATAGAGAGAAAACGACTACCATTTCCCGGAAAACACAAACAGTCGCAAGCCACCAGTGACATAAATGACCCGACAACTCACACTGCCTTCCGTCCCCCCCCTCCCCCCTCCCCCCCACCCCCCCGCTCCTCATACATCCTATACATGGAGTCCGAGCAGTCAAGATGAGGCTACTGATAGGGTATGGTGGGAACCTATCCACTCACACCCTCACGCCCTCACGCCCTCCCTCCCTCGCGCTCCCCTCCCCTCACGCCCTCCCTTGGTCTCCCCTCACACCTGCCTCTCCCTCTTTTTTCTCTTCCCTCACATCCTCCCTTGCTCTTCCGTCTCACCCTTCCCTCGCTTCCTCACACCTATCTCTCTCTCTTGACCTGTTATATTTCCTACATTCAAAGTTCAAAGTATCGCCACATTTTTTCTTTCTTTCTTTCTTTTTTTTTAAGACCTCTCGGTGCTTTCTCGCCTGGATGTCACATTTCTCTTATATATGATATGTTATCATTACTAGTATCATCCTATCATTTATTCACGTGCTAATAATATGTCCCTTTTTACGAAAGATGATAGTATAGGAAAAATAAATTCGGAATTAGTATTGATAGAAAGACTATTACCAATGATGATGATAGTATTAACAGTGGTAGTAGTAGCAGTAGTAATAATTATGATGATGATGATGCTTATGGAGCTAATGATGATAAAGATCATAATGATGATAATGATAATAATAATGATTTTGATGATAATAGTAAGTATGATTATGATTATAACAGCAACAATGATGATAATAATTATAAGGATAACATTAATAATAATGATAAGGATAATATTAATGATAATGATAATAATGACAACAATAATGATAAGAAAAATTATAACATCATTATTGAAGATAATGATAATACTAATGATAACGACGAACACATATAATACTGATAATAGTAATAATAATAATGATAATGGTGATGATAACAGCAACAATAATAATGATAATAATAATATAAACAATAATAATGACAATGATATGATAATAGTGGTAATGATAACGATAATGATGATGATAATAATAAGAAGAAGAACTGACAAATAACAATAATAATAGTATAGATGATGATATAGATGATAAAATGGTAATAACAATAATAATGATAATGATAAGAATGATGACTATGATGACAATGACGACGATAACTTTGATACCCATAATGATAATGAGGAGGATGATAATGACAATTATAACCATTTTTAAAGGAATGTTTTAAGTTTACAAGTATAACAAGTTCTTTTAAACTGTTATTATGACTATTGTTATGTTATTATGACTGTTATTATTACATGACTCATCTAAGGAAATTTCGTGCCAAATATCGGTAGTTAATATGTAGGGTAGGTAATAATTTCCAAATATAGTGTCATCCTTTTATCATATCAGTAGATTAAATTGTTATAGATGAATTTCTTACTTTTTTCTTTTCTTTTCTTTGTTTTCTCTTTTTAGCACACGTGTAAAATATTTCCAATCACAGCATAGCGTAATCAAAGGACAAAGCTAAACAAGTAGTGTTGTGAATGTCTTACATATGTGAAATAGATTAACTGTAATTCTGTAAAAAGTTTAAGACAAACCTGAAAAAAAATATTATATTTGGCATATTACCAGACACCTTCGGAAAGCTAGTGTGGCCATTGCAAGTACATCGTACAAAATTAGCCAGTGAAAAAGCATATCAGCTTACTTTATAATATCAATGCACATTTCTACTTAAAAGATTAAATGATAACGGGCAATGTCCCTTAGCTAGTTACAAAGCTAAGGGAAAAATGAGATGAGATTTTTACTATCTATAATAACAAAACTAGACCTCCCGTTGAGGTCTGGAGAAACATGTTGATTAAGACGTGATAACATTTTTATTTGTGTAAGATTTAGTCATTTTACAATACTTGTTATCTTGGAGAAGATTGAGTTGGGTATCTGAAGTCAACGAGTCCTAGAATCTAACACGTATATAACTACATAATCAAATTTCCTACTTGAACCTCCTACTTCATTACACACATAAGACAGATAAAATGACATAAGTGCGTCTGCTCTGCAAGTGGGTTGTGAGATCGAAGGATGAGGCGATGGATGGAATCCCATGGGAAGAAAGAGTGTTGACTGGGGCAGACTTCAGTGGACATGTAGGTCGTGGAAATGGGTGGATGAGAGGATAATGTGGATAATTGGGGACATGAATGCAGGACAGAGGATAATTAATTTTGACAAAAATAAAAATGGATATGGAAGTGCTATACACATACTTTATCAAGATGGTGGAGCACAGAGTAACATAGAAGAGTGGGGGGAAGGTGGACACAGGTGGATTATATCATGTGTAAGAGGTGGAAACAGGTACGCGATAGAAATATCCACTCAACAAGGCAAACTTGAGTGTTTTCAAATAACGCATTTTTAGATATGGATGAGTTATTTATATTCTTCTCTGAATTGGCAGGACATGACGAGAGGGTATCAAGACGGGTTAGCATCAGTCAATAATATGTTTAGTGCTCTCAACATTATCTTGTTATCTAAAGTGTGGGCTCCTTTGTGTTTGCATAGACTCCAGCCTACCCAAAGCAATCATAGTCACAGAGCAGACTGTAACGTGATGATTGTTTTAGGAGGCTAATGATGGCGTCATTCAATTGAATACCCATTTGTGATTAGGTAGTATGCTGGAATTAAATGTCTTTTTTTTCTTTGTTTCCTATCGAAAGTAATGGGACAGGTCTCTATGAAATTAGTAGGAATACGTGCCCTTCGGCCATTTACGTCGTGTATGCGTGTGTGTGTGTGTGTGTGTGTGTGTGTGAATATGTGTGTGTGTGTGTGTGTGAATGTGTGTGTAAATGTGTGTGTGTGTGTGTGTGTGAATGTGTGTGTGTATGTGTGTGTGTGTGTGTATGAATGTGTGTGTGTGTGTGTGAATGTGTGTGTGTATGTGTATGTGTGTGTGTGAATGTGTGTGTGTGTGTGTGTGTGTGAATGTGTGTGTGTGTGTGTGTGTGTGTGTGAATGTGTGTGTGTGTGTGTGTGTGTGTGTGTGTGTGCGTGTGATTGCAGATCAATGAATGAGTTTGGAGATGTACGTATGTTTGTGTGTGCGCACCGAAGCAGTGTCCACCGCCCCAGCAGGAGGCAGCGCCAGCCCGCGGCCTTTCGCCATGCCTCCTCTCGCTATCTCCGCGGAGTCCCTCGCTCCAGTATTTCACTCGCCGGTTTCCCCTTCCGCTCTCCTCCTCTCCCAGCCTTCGCGCCTTCCTCTTGCACCTCCGCTGGCTTTCTCATCCTCCACACAATTGACTCCACTCCTACACTCCTCTACCCCCCCCCCCCTAACCTCCGTCACCCGTGGCAGCAGCCAGTAACCTCCGAGGAATGTCGGGGTCTCAGGTCGCCAGAGGTCAAAGGTCGCTATCTTTATATTGCAGCATCTGAGGTCACAACACTACCTCGCCGCTGGAAACCGAAGTGGTCAAGGATCTGAATTAGAAATGTTGCTTGGAATCTCCAGGTTCTGATGCATGCAATTCCACCTCAGTCTGTTGGTTTATTGTGCATTATTGATTTACCCCCCCCCTCTCTCTCTCTCTCTCTCTCTCTCTCTCTCTCTCTCTCTCTCTCACTCGTGTGTGTGTGTGTGTGTGTGTGTGTGTGTGTGTGTGTGTGTGTGTGTGTGTGTGTGTGTGTGTGTGTGTGTGTGTGTGTGTGTGTGTGTGTGTGTGTGCCTATCTCTACAAATCTATATGTTATCGAACTTATCTTAACATAATGAAATAAATTTATAAATGCCTGATAAGGAGAACCTAATTTCCACTAAATCTGAAGTCAAGTGAAATTTAATCCAATCCCATCTCAAAAGACATAATCCAAACACAGAAGTTTCACTCCCGTTTTCTTTGGCTACAATTTTATTAGTTTAAGCGACGTAAACAACGCGATCGGCCAACATGTGCGAACGTGCGTCGTCTCATCTCAGATGATTATTAACATGTGACAAACTTCTATCGAAAAAAAGGACATGTCTGAAGTGTAGATATCAAAACTTACAGTAAGGAAGGTCGTATTTTATTGGCATATAAGTAAGTCATATGATAGGTAGCTTATTTTACCATTATTCAATATTATATAAGTTTATTCAACCTAAGAGTATTGTATTTGGGTAATGTTCGAGAATAAAGCTTTACAGATAGATAATTATATTCATGATCCTAAAGGAATAAAGGAAGTCATGAAAGAACACCGATAGATAGTAAATAGAAATAAAAATCTATGAATAGTATGTCCGGGAATCTTTTTACCTCGATGGATTAATTCCCGTGATTCTGACAAACGCCTTCCCTTTTGGCAGAGATAAATCAAACATTATGTTTATTCTGGTGAGGTTGAGGTTGAAGATCATCTGGGTGATTTGCCTTCAAGTAAGAAATCTGGTGTTATTTGGTCCAGTGTTGAGAAGGGAGGCTGTGGTCTTTTCTCCCTTTGGTTGCCTGTCATGTCGTGGTTATTTTTCATTGTTCTGGCCTAAAGTTTGTGGTTTATTAAGAGCTGATGAAAGGGATTACCAGTTTAAGCAATAAGGGAATGATGTCTTCATTTGGTGTGGTTGAACTTTTTTCAAGAAATTTTTCACAGATTGATATTCCTGCATTGCTATTTGGATAAGGGATCAGATCGAAGGCAAATATTTGGTAGACACCTTCGTGTTGGCGCTTGGTCTTTAATTGGTTGGGTCTCTAACAAAGGCCAACTAATTTGTATGTAGTAGTATGTTCTAGCTAGGTAGAGCTTGTAAATCTCCCTGGCAATTCAATGACAACGAAAAAGAAACAAATAAAAAGTTTAAGTGTATTGACCTTTGCCAAAATACTAAGCTTAGTAATTGCATGATCCAGGGTCACTGTGCTTCACAGATAACAAGTTTCAAAAGAACTTGTATAGAACACAGGAAGTTTTATGAGAAAATATTCCAGTATTTTTCTTTCATGTTGACTAACCTTGTGATAAATGTAAACCAATGTAAAAAAAAAAGAAATCTAAACTTAAGGAATGCCACTAAAAAAGAAAACGAATTACGAAACCTGTAACAAGGCCAATTACTGATGTTGGAGTAGAGATAATGATTGATGAGAATCTAACTTGAAAACCATGAGAATTAATATTTAAACATATCCTCTTTTATCCTCTGGGCAACAAGACCATTCCCATATATAGACATTTTAAGCATTTAAACATTTAACCTATTGGGGACGGGGGATTGATTTGCTTGCCCAGTCTCCAGGATGGGTTTTATTTCAGAGCAAGGCAGCTTGAAGCATCATAATTTGAATCTTCCCACTCTCTTTCAGTCACCCATTATAAAACTAGAGCCAATTTTGTGTTTTATTTTTTGTCTTTTATTCTGTTTAGAGACATATATGCTATATGACAGGCTCTATCAAGGCTATAGTTGACTAAAATTGTAGTATATGATCCATATCAGCTCATTATTTTCTTTATACTCTGTGTGATAGAAGTATTGCTGTCTTATGGGAGGACAAAAAGCAACTTTATTTTTTCGTATTTTTGTGCTGTCATGAACGATTTGACTGTAAGCATAAAGAAAAACTGACCTTAAAAGGAAGACTGACTTTTTAGTAAAGGTCAGGCTGACTGCATAGGAAGGCCAATTTGGTAATAGATTGAGTTAGGGGTTGACTTTGGTTCAAAAGCATTGAATATTGGTCTTGTTGACATTGGTGATTATCTATTTACTTATTTTTTACAAGATGTTTTTCTACTTTTGATGTTGTCTTAGTGAAATTCTTTTTTGATAAATATAATTCTATAATGCAAGCTGAATTTAGACTATAATTACTCCAGTATCTTCAGTAACAAGGGAGTCCAACTTAATAAGACTCCTCAATCATAACTCAATAGTTTCTTTCTCTTGAAGTTTATTTGCAATACCTAATTTGTACATGAAAAAAAAAAAAAAATTGTGTAATCTGAGATATCCAAATCTCTACATATAGATATGGCTGGTCCAAGCATTCTCACGAGCCACACACTGGAATGGGTGCAGGAAAAAGGACTTTGTTCTGAGCCAACTGTGACTACCCTGACTGCACAAGGCTACAAGCAACTCACCGCAATCCAGCTGCTGGCCATTCCCGAACTGCTGGCCAAGAAGGACACATTCCTACATGCTCGCACGGGGTCGGGGAAAACCCTGGGCTTCTTGCTGCCTGCACTGGAGAGGTTGAGGGCAATGGGGTTTAAGAAATCTCATGGTAAGATTTTTTTTTTTTTCTCTCTCTCTCTCTCTTTTTTTTCATTTTCTTTTTTTTTGTAGATAGAGGTAAATGATAGTTTGATAAATATTGACTGTTATATTTGCATTGTACTAGCCTGTCTTTCTGAAATGAGAAGAGATTGTACCTTTTATTAAACTTACAGGTGTTGGAGCTTTAATTGTATCACCTACAAGAGAATTGGCTCTCCAGATAGCACAGGTGTTGAAGCCACTTGCAGAAGCACATGGTTTTAGTTCCTTGACCTTGATTGGAGGCAAGAAGTTAAAAGATGAGGAAAAGAAAGAAGGTGAGATCATCCAAAATAGTACTGTTTATGATTTATTTCAAGTTTAGAAAGAAGAGTTATGTTTTTAACTGAATTTTATTTTCAGTTTTAATGTATCCTTAGATATTCTTTCTCCTCCCTTCCCTTCACCTTCTTCTCCCCCTTCTCCCTCTTCTCCCCCTTCTCCCTCTTCTCCCTCTTCTCCCTCTTCTCCCTCTTCTCCCTCTCTCTCTCCCTCTCTCTCTCCCTCTTCTCCCTCTCTCTCTTCCTCTCCCTCCCTCCCTCTTCTCTCCCCTCTCCCTCTCTCTTTCTCACTCTCACTCTCATTCTCACTCTCACTCTCACTCTCACTCTCTCTCTCTCTCACTCTCACTCACTCACTCACTCACTCACTCACTCACTCACTCACTCCCTCTCTCCCTCTCTCCCTCTCTCCCTCTCTCTCTCTCTCTCTCTCTCTCACTCTCTCTCTCTCTCTCTCTTCTCTCTCACTCTCCTTTTCCTCCTTCTCCTTCCCCCTCTCCCTCTCTATCTCTATCTCTCCCCCTCCCCCTCTTTCTCTCTTTCTCTCTTTTCCCAGACATTTTATCAGTATTACACAAAACATTTTATCTCCCATTGATCCTATTATAGGATGCACGATTATGGTGGGAACCCCAGGGAGGCTGACCGAGATCCTGACGAGCTCTGAGCCAGACTTCCGTGTCTCCAACCTGAAGATCCTGATCCTGGATGAGGCTGACAGGCTCTTCGACGACAGCAGACATACCGAGTACCTGAGGATGATATGCGCTTGTTTGCCCCTCGGTAAGACGGGTTTAGATTGTTGCCGTAACTTATGCCTTTTTTTGTAAAAGGTTTGTTTAAAGCCCCTTGGTAAGTCAATTTGGGATTGGTGGCATTGTTATTTTGGTTTGATTTAACCTTTAAAGGACAATATACATTAGTTGTCATAACTAGAATAGAGCATTACCGTGTGGGGAAAGATGGGAAATGTTCTTTTTACTGTAATTTTTTTTCACCCATATGTCTACTTTAGTCTCCCTTATTTGTCCACCCTCTAGACACATTTTATTTGGAAATGTTATACTCAGGCCTGCGTGTATGTGGTAAAAGCCAGCAAGAATAATTTTTATCTGCTGTTCCTTTCCATTTCTTTAGTACAGAGTCTCATTTCTTTTCTTTGTTTCCTCTCGTATGCACATGAGATGCTCTGAACTATCCAGACCTTTCAGAGTTAAAAGGTCTAAAAAGATATGATAGATGTGTTGGAAAGATTCAAATTTGGTGAAAGTTTGGTGTAATGTGTTTTCCATTTCCTTTAGTGTCTTATTATCAGTGATGGTGCATTATATTATAATTATTCAAATGTTTCTTGTGTTCTTTTTCTTTTTCTTTTTTTTCATTGCTTTTAATTGATTTCTCCTCTTTTTGTCTTTAAATTCTTTTTCTTATTTTTCATTTCCTTCTTATAATTCATTCTTGTTATTATATATATATATATTTATATACATAATACACACACACACACATATATATATATATATATATATATATATATATATAAATATATATATATATATATTTATATATATATATATATATATATATATATTTTTTTTTTTTTTTTTCCCCCTCTTCATCTTCATCATAGTATTATTATTCCTTCTTTATTATTTCCTCTTTCTTCTTATTCTCACTTCTTCATCTTTTCATCATTTGAAAAGAAATTGATACATTTCTTCTCCATTTGCAGAAAAGATGCAAAAAGTCTTGGTAAGTGCAACAGTTAATCAAAAGTGCATAAAGCTTGCAAAGAAAATCCTCAAGACTGAATTTTCTTACATAACATCGGAAAAGAAGGCATCACCCACAACCAAACAAGTGAAGCAAAGTAAGTAAAGGTTTGTCTTGTTCTATGCATTCTTTCTCTTATATGTGACGTATATTGGCTGTCTTCTGTTGTACAGCATAATACTATGATTCAGTAAAAGGCATATGGTTCAGGGACATTTCCTCGGAAAATCATCACCCAGAAACTGGTGTGGGTGATGATTTTAAGGTAGTTGCCCAGTTGGGATTAAGCATCACTTTTCATCCCTGTGTGGAGGGAAGGAAAAAAATAGAAATTAAGTAGCATATTGTGACTTAGATAAGCATCATTATTTAAATCCCTTCAATTATTTTTTTGTTTACATTCACATATATGTTTACCTTAGTGTTGATACATTTCAAAGTTATCAAGGTTAACTTGTAAACTTTTCTGATTTCACTAGATATCCAAATATTAATGATCATAGATTTATATATGTCAGGTATTTTGTCTCTGAAAGGAGGATAAAACATGTAGAAGTAAGCAGATGAGGCTTTCACTTCCAGTTTAGGAGTATTATTATCATCTGTGTTTTATTTATGATGAAAATTACCTTTGTCATTGTAATCAATCTTGCAGCTAACTTTACATTGTCCGATAACTGGATTTACTCAAGTACACTTTTAGTATAGCAAAATGGGACAGTTGAAAATATATTTTAGCTTTGATATAGGTTTTGATTATTATAACCTTGCATGTAAAGAAAAAGAAAAAAAAAATAGAGATAACCATTACCTTAGACATTATGAATCTTCTACTTTTGATATTCAATTTATTTATATTTTCTTTCCAGGTTATCTTTTAGTGAGCGCAGCAGATAGAATTTCTATGTTGATAACAGTTTTACGTACTCTTAAAAAGAAGAAGGCCATTGTGTTCTTTAATTCTTGCCATTCCGTGAAGTTTCACCATGAAGTCCTGAAGTATTTTGGGTTGCCAGTTCTATATTGTGTGGTAAGTATATTCAAAGCAGTCTACTTGGTAAATTTATTTTTACTTTTAATCTTGTATATATCTTTATCAATTGTTCTATAAGTAGTGTTAGAATGAAAAAATATATATTGCTGATTTTTTTATTCATATTTTCTTTACTTTTCTTTTCTTTTCTTTTCAAATTTAAGGAAAATCTTTATAAATATATCAAACTAGATTCATAATGTTAGTAACATGCTTGCCTCTCTGCCACTACCTCTTGCATATCATCAGAGACGTGCATAGTGGATAGGCTTGGGGTGCATGAGCCCTGTCTATGTCCCCTTTTCTTTTTCAGGGACTGCCCTTTTAATTAGAAAAGTGTCTATATTTTAAACTGTGCCCTTGCCCTTCTGAAAGTCTACTCAATCACTTGTTATCATATAGATCAGAGTGGCTTATTCTCCTCATATTGTTTGTATGTATTATATACCCAAGTGCACTTTACAGTCTGAAGAGTTACTTTATCCTATGCTTAATCAATAGCATTAATTCCCTTAGATGGGGGAATATGTATTGTAGATTATTTAGTTTTACATTTCTAGAAAATTGATCAAATTGAAAATATTAATGTGTATTGGAAACATTAGAGGGAGTATGATTTTTTTATCTTAACCCATTGTCAACGGGGCGCCTAGCGACATAACTGGTCGTCAAGGCGGGCGGTCTACGACACTAGCGGCACCGGCTAAAAATTAGAGGGACTATGAAAGGGTTTTCTCCACCCTCTGGGTAGCGCAGACTAGCCCAAACAATATTTTTCCATAAATATATTATAAAATACAGGTTTAAGCTGACTTTGGAACCCTGTTGCTATGGAGCTAGTGCCATTACAGCCATTATACTTCATGGCTGTGTGTGTGCACTTCAATTGTGAGCAGATCCTGATGTCACGTTATGTACACATTGACACCCATCTTTTAGGCCTAATCGGTACCGACGTATATGTCATGACACCTGTATGTAATGGGTTAATTCTTTTAGGATTATATTATAGATATTATACTATATAGATATTATATTATATAATAGATATAGTACAGTAAAGATACTTCTATCAAGGCAAAAAGTTAAAAGTTTCTGGAGTAAATTGATTATTATAATACTGTATTGAGTGAGAGGTACTAAGTGGCAGTAATTATTCTATGCAATTAGAACTACAGTTATCCTTATTATCTAAGGATTTGATAAAAGATAGTTTGCAAATGGAAGTCCAAATGCATACATGTCCTTATTTTGATATTTATTTATTCATTGTAAGTATAACCTACTTCTACATAACTGTCTGTTCGGGTCAGTTCCAAGAAAATAATGGAAATTATCAGCAATTTTTCTTTTCTGTAAAATCCATAAAAAAAAAAGGTTACTTGATTAATCCTTCACATCCCACAAAGTTCACATTATTTTTCAGCTTTCTAGACATGAACATTCAACATCTAAACACTTAAGTCCTTCCAATTTTAGGGCCAAGAAAAGCAGAGCCAGAGGAGTAATATGTACACCAAGTTCGTGGAGATGGAGAGAGGAATACTCTTGACAACCGGCATGGCGGAAAGAGGGTGGGATATCCCGGGCGTTCAGTGGATTGTGCAGTATGATCCACCACACAAACCGGAGGTAGGTAGAGCAGGGCTTGAGTGTAAGAGAGAGAATGTGGAGGAAGAAGGTATAGGAATATTGCAGAAAGGATAGGAGGAGGAGACAGGAGAGGGAAAAAGAGAGGGGTAGGAATAGGGGAGATGAGAAGGGAAGTAAGAGTGAAGAGCAGAGGAATGGAAGGATAGGAGATAGAAGAGGGGAGATAAGAAGGGAAGCAAGAGTGGAAGAATGGAGAAGGGAAAGGAAAGAGAGAAGAAAATGGATTTGAACTAGAAGGGTAAAAGGGCATAGAGGAATAGAGATACAAGGAAAGGATAGGGTAGAACATTCCAGACTTTTAGTGTGATCCACCAAAGTCAGAGGTGAGTATATCAGGCATCTAGTGCATAAGAGAACGTAGAGGAAGAGAGAGAAGAAAGAACAGGTGATGGGGAGAAACAAGGGACATTCCAGGCATTCATTTTGATCTACACAAGTCTGAGGTGAGAGAGAATATGGAGGAAGAAAAGTACACAAGAGGAAAGAGGAAAAGAGCAAGAAAAATGGGAGTTGGAGAAGGTATCAAGTCATCAGAAAAAAGAAATAAATCAAAAAGGAAAAGTGAGTGGGAAAACATGATTGGAGAACTACAAGAAGATGGCATAGAGAATTGAGATGAAAGAAAATGAGAGGATCAAAGAGAGAGCTAGATGTAAATAAAGGCAGAAGGAAAATACCATACAATCAAAAGGAGATTGGATAAAAGTGAGAGAAAGAGAGAGAGAGAGAGAGAGAGAGAAAGAAAGAAAGAGAGAATATATATAGATATGCTTTATTCATATATATTTCATCTGATCTGCAACCTTGCAATTGAAATTTTAATGTACTCCTATTGATGGCAGGACTACATTCACCGCATTGGTCGCACTGGCCGTGGTGAAGGACAGACTGGACAAGCACTCTTGTTCCTGCGACCAGAAGAAGAGAAATTTGTTGCTGTTTTAAAGGGAATGAAAGTGGAGATTGATCAGCTGGAGTTTCAGGGAGAGTTTAATGACATAGTGCAGAAGGTAAGATATCCATATTTTTTCTTCATCCAATCTCATCTCATCTCCTTTGCTTTTCTTCTTCTTTTTTCCTCCTCCTCCCTCTTCTATTATGAATTATTTCTTGCTATTCTGTCTTCCTTTTTATCTTGTTTCCTTTTTTTTCAATCCTTATTTTATTTTACTGTTATTACTTTTTCTAACATGTAATTATGCATATTTTATATTATCCGTCAAATATTTTCTAATTATATCATTGATTAATCAAATATCTCAAAAAAGTCAATAATACACTTGCCCCTTTCTCTCATTGTACCTTTCCCCCCTTAGAACAGTAATGACGATTCCCTTATAGACAATAGATTACATTGGCAGTGATTTTCATTTCATTATTAATCCAACATTTCAAACCGAAATTCATTACTATTTGACAATTTATCAAGTAACCCCCACAAAATATTCACCAAAACTATGAATCAGAATTTAATAAAATTAGGTGTACCGACTGATTGTAATTCTCTATTTCAGTTATTCTCACTTGTTTCTGACGATATGGACGTTCGCCAGCTAGCAAAGATGGCGTACAAGAAATTTACACGAGCTTATCAGTGTCACAAGCTCAAAAAAATATTCAATGTTCAAACTCTGGATCTGATGCAAGTTTGTAAGGCTTTTGGCTTCACTAAACCTCCCATGGAACTTGGCAAGCTGACTTGACGTGTTAGATTAGATGAATGGAGTATAACAGTCCTATTTTTATTTATATGTGAATATTTACAGATGTATTTTGTGAATAAAATATGAGTTATATGTACTCTATCTTTTCTGCATCCAAAATACTGTGTTTTTACTTTGTAGGAGAGGAATACAACAAAACTTCATACAAAAAGATATGTTGTGGTGACCTTATGTAAAATATGAAATACTCTGACATTTTCATGTACTTTCACTATCATGTTAGAATCAGACACAAATTTATATCATAGTGAAATATGTATTATTTGTAGTATTTTAAAATACTTTTCCATTAACCCACTTACGACGGGGGCATTCCAGCCTTGAATGTCCCAATGCCGGGGCGTTCGAATTATTAGGCCTAAATCAATTGAATGGCTGGCACAATACTGTGCCGCCCGGCCACTGGGCTTTTGAATGCGCGGTACAGTACTGTACCACCCGTCCAGAGAGGGTTAACAAAAAAAAAGCAGCAGCAGCTTCCAACCATAGACTTTAATCAATATTTTATTATGGTTGTTTGCATATGTTTATAAAAAATTAATTTTGCCTTGATACTTTTGGAGATCATTTCTTATAATGTATATTGGATAAATGTCATTATAATATAATGATGTGATAGTATTAAACCTAATATTTGATTTAGATAAAAATGGATATGATAAAACATTTCCTCTAAATGCAGTTGATGTACAGTATGAGTTTTCCAAGATATTAGCCACAATCACCATCTACCTCACCTCACTAACCCATTGGCAACAGGTGATGTGACATCACAGAATGTTTCCCTCACAATGGATGATGTCTTACCAGTTCAGTCTCCCCCTGTACATACATGTTTTACGTAATTACTTTAACACCACACCTGATGTTACAAATTTCCTTTTTCCTGACCTGATTTCTTTAACCTAATTTTACCATATGCATAATCTCCTTCCTAAAACCATATTTTACCTTCTGCATAGTCTATGTGGAAAGAGTCTTGCCATCTATGATTTTTCTATATATTTTTTAAACCTGAAACTATTTCCTAAGATAAAGTAGAGAAAAAAATGATTGGAAAAAGTACCTTTTTAATTACTTTAATATTTTTTCCTCATATCCATTGACTATATTTACCACAAGTTCACATACAGACCCATATATAAAATCATCTCACAAGCATAGTATGACTGCCTCAAGAGAAATCCTACTTACTGACATGTACTTTCATCAAAAAGTCTAGTTTTACTTGCATTTTATCTTATATTCAGAATACACGTACTTTTATTACTATATTCAGAATACACACTTTTTTTTACTATATAAGGTGCTGAAAACACTCAGCTCAAATTTGAATACAAGATAAATCATTTTATAAAGGTTTCGTAATCAAAAAGTAAATATTTTGATGACAAATGATCAGGGATGTCAGCATTGTAGGTAACGTGAGGGCCATGCCATCTCATTTACTAGTTAGATTAGAAATACACTTAGACCTCCTGCCTTTATAGGATACAAAAAGTTGGATAAGGTCTTCATTTGTAATTATTTTGTTCAGGTAACTATATTTGGGATATTCAAATTATTCCAATATGTGAACAAATTTGCTTTGTAGCATCATCACATAAGCACATTACCTTTCCACCAAACTTGATATACACTTAGTACCGATTTACTTTAGATTCCGTATTTCCAATTTGACTGCGTACCCACCAACTTTAGAGTCAAGAGGTGAATGAGACGGTTCAAGCAAGGGATTGATCTGTCTAACAAGGGCATCTCTGAAGCATGAAGGCGAGTATATACCTTAAACGGTAGCAGAGGGGAAGTCCTTTCTCAATGTTTATAATTTGTGATTGACTTGCAAGTTCTTTCCAAGAAAGAGCCATTCTATTACAGTAAGAGTATGAGAGTACTTTGCTATGGGAGGTTAAATTTCCATACTTTTCCACACATTTCAGCTGTTGAGTTCAACCCAGTGCTTAATGACATTAACATATTAATTTTCATTTAGTATTCAGATGATTAAAGATATTATCTTTCCTCTGTCATTTCAAACAATTCAATTGTTATACTCTTTAAAAAGTTCTCATGATAAGAGACCTTGTCAAATGTTACAAATTTACCTTGGAAACTAAAATAAAATGGAAAGAAATAATAAACCGCATTAAACCAAAACGTTTATTTAATCTTCAGACTTGGTGGTCCTGGTGTACACGAGCTGGGCATGATGCTTCACCACCTGTCTGATCAAACCTGAAAAGAAAGAATGTAACCATGAAGATACAAGTTTTACTTGAAGTATTGGACACTACACAACATCAATAACCACTTAAGGTTTTACCTCAACTTCAATAAACGAAATGGAAATGCACTTCTTATAGAAAAGGGAAATATTTGCAAAAAACAAACCTTAAAGTAATCAAACAATGAAATACCAGAACAGCTCTTACCTTTCGCAAGCAGTTCCTGGAGTCCGCGGCGAGCAAGGGATCCAGTCACCTTCAGCCTCTCACTGACAACGGAGGGAGTGATGAGCTTGTACGAAGGGACTTCCTTGTAGAGCTTGTCATAGGTGGCCTTGTCGAACAGCACCAGGTTGTTCAACTTGTCGCGGACCTTTCCCTTTGACCACTTCTTCTTCTTGGCCTTGCCACCTCCTCCTCCTTCCTTCTTCTTGGCAGGCTGCTTGGAGGGCTGTTTAGCCTTGGTATCCTTCTTAGGCGGCTGGAAGGAGAGATCGAAGGCATTAGTACATCGTCTTTTTCTAGTCATTGAAATAAAAATTGAACCGTTCTAATACTCAATCTAAATAGTAATCAAGCCTTTTAATTATCTCCAGTCTCAATTAACCTAATCTGCACTTTGGACTATTTTTTTGTAGCAAAAAGCCTTTCCAAAATCAACTTTAGTTTTGGTAAGAGATGGCAAAACAGGTGCACAATACGAAATGGAGCCAAACTGAAGCCTAAACAAAATTTTCTTCCTAAAACACTCAACCAAGAACATTGTTGGTTTTTTGCAAGCCTGATAAAAATTGGATTGTACAAGACACCAAATCTGGAAAAAAGGCAATTACCTGGAATACGACCACATCAAGCAATACTGAAGCTTGAACATTTCACATTCCAGCAATGGAATGTTTGACTGTTCAGAGTACATGCAGAGTACATGACTATTAGTGAATGGCATTTAGACTCCCTGATATTGATTTAGTTTATTTAATGATGATATTACACACAAACCTCCACTAAACAATTACCAAAATTGATCCACTGACATTCGCAGGCTATCCAAAGCCGATTACAAAACTACAACAATATCCGTAATTAAAGTGGAAATATTGATTATAGCTTCACTGACATAATTCGATGACCCATTAACTCAATAAATATGTAAATAGAAAAAAATAAACCTGATGGGGATTACAATTACATAGCCACTTGCTCTGCCGAATTCACTTCACAACGACAATAGGTATCCCGTCAATTCCCTATTCGCGTGGGGTATGCAGTATTCTTAAAACCATTAGTGAATTGAGAATCAACTTTTAAAACTACTACTCAAACATTACAATAAAGCCTCACGTTGCAATAACTATATTTACGTCTTTTGTCAAATCGGGGAGTTACATCTCGCCATTCCCTACACGTGCCCAGATGCGGTCTTTTCCAATTGCCTCTTTTTCGCACTAATTCCCCCAATTTCTTGCATCGTAGTTGTTCAAAAAGGTTCCTCGAGTATCATAGCCCTTGATTTACATATTCTAATTCACTTAAATATCGTATTTTATCCATTTTATCACAAAATCCTGAGGAGAAGCTCACCATGCTGCCGTAGTTTGTTGTGGTCGGATAGAGGAGAGACGAGAGACGACTTCTGATTGGATGATGGCTCGGCAGCGACTCA
>BOPN01000414.1:473454-485954 GCA_017312705.2 Penaeus japonicus | reverse complement strand
GTTCCACTTCTACCATCATACCAAGAAACATACAACAGGATATAACAGCGCAGCCCCACTCTATTCCAAATCCATGTTGACCGCAAGCATAACACAAGGTGACTCCGACTCGGTAAATGTGCAAAATCCATTGTTTAAAACGAGTATGGACAAAGCAAAAAACATCTGAATGGTTCATCACAGAATTATTTTTCTTTGTTTATGAAGATGATTTCAAGTGTTTGAGGGATAAGAGATGAGGGAGGAAAGAAAAGAAGAGAGAGAGAAAAAATAGAGTGAAAAAAAAGAGAGAAAAGAGAGAAAAGATAGATAGATAGAGAGAGAAAGATAGATAGATAGATAGAGAGAGAGAGAGAGAGAGAGAGAGAGAGAGAGAGAGAGAGAGAGAGAGAGAGAGAGAGAGAGAGAGAGAGAGAGAGAGAGAGAGAGAGAGAGAGAGAGAATGAAAGAGAATGAAAGAGAATGAAAGAGAATGAAAGAGAATGAAAGAGAATGAAAGAGAATGAAAGAGAATGAAAGAGAAAGAGAAAGAGAAAGAGAAAGAGAAAGAGAAAGAAAGAGAATGAAAGAGAAAGAGAAAGAGAAAGAGAAAGAAAGAGCAAAAGAGAGAAAGAAAGAGCAAAAGAGAGAGAGAAAGAGAGAAAGAGAGAGTGACTGCCCTACATTTTCATAGTCTAGCATATATATGGTTTAAACAAGAAAGTCAATCTACAGATAAACCCCAAAGATCCCAACAGTAAAACATCTTTAAAGACCTAAATCTCAGCTGGTTTTCCTTCAATCCACCCTTTAAGAGTGTGGGGTTAACATCACAGCATTTCCAAGTCCTACTATAATGCATATCAATGTTAATGTGCAGGGATTAAAGACAGATCTACAAGCTTATGTCATTACTGCTCGAAGCACTAGGCTTCTTTTTTTCATTTTCTTATGATGTATTTTTCTTTTATCAAAAGCTTCATGAAATGCCTCATGGCTGTCTCTGCTATCAGACATCTTAACTAGGTACTGCAACCTTTCGCATTGCTCAACTAGTTATGTTCAATGCATTGAGACTCCCCAGCATTAAGCAGCAAATTGTACATGCCACCAACTGGACCCCACGGTTCCTCCCACAGTTTATGCAAAACATCATCAGCATCTTTTTTCAGGAGGGATGAAACCAGTTCAACACACTGTCTATCAACCCAGTAGCTCTGCTTCCTGTCATTGTAAGTGCTAACATCATCACAGCTGTTGTAACTCTCACTTAACTCACTGCTAATCCCACTGTTGTTAGGTCCATAACCACATGCAAAGTTTGACTTCATCCGGGAACCCCTAAACCTTGATGCATAATCCAAGTCGTCCTCAGAGTCTGTGCTTGAGTTCTTGAATTCACTTGCATTGCTGTTGTTCTTTCTTTCACTGGAGTTCTTGTTCTTGAAAAGGTATCCTTCTTTGCGCTTTTGAATGTCAGAATACGGAATATTGAACCAGATATAGTCCAGGAGATTTGGCAGATTCCATCTTGTCTTGGGGTTGGTGTCCATCATAGCATGCAGGACGACACCTGCCTGACGTGACAGAGTGTCTATTGCATCCTCATGATGTAGCTGGAGGCCATAAACTGCAGTGGTGCCCCGTCTTCCATTGCGTTTGTATTCAATGAAGGGAGTCTCTCCAATAAGAGTGAAGTAGAGAGAAGCCCCCAGGCTGAATACATCTATCTCAGGGCCATAATTGTGTGCTGACAAGGTAAGTTCTGGGGCCAAGTAATTGACAGTCCCAGCACAGGTCCGTGCTGTATTGAGGGGAGACGAAGGCTCCCAAGCCATAGCCAAGCCCAAGTCAATCAGTTTTGCAACTGGAGCAACATATTTTGTGCCAGGAATCACCATTATGTTCTCCGGCTTTACATCACGGTGCAATATGCCTTGATTGTGCAAGTGGTGCAAGCCAGCTGCCACTTGCCGAAATATTGTTGATGTAAAGGATTCACTAAGTCCAGTGTTTTTGCTCTCAAAGTGCTGTAGTACTAAGGTGGCAAGGTTCGTGTCTCCCAAATCCTCCAAGCAAACGTAAACACCAGAAGGGCCACGTACAACTTCCATCAGTGCCACGATGGATGGGTGAGAGATGCGTGCCAGGAGAGCTGCCTCATTCTCTAGGGCGGCTCGGCACTTTGTCACTTCCACGTGCTGGCAGTCCTTGTGCTCACCACCCTCGCCGCCACAACTGATGCCGTCAACTGCCCAAGGCTGATGCTTTACCGCAACTGGCCGCCCGATGATGTGGTGGGTGGCTCGTGATACCCAACCAAACCTCCCGCGCCCCAGCACCACACCCATACGATAATGGCCAACTAGAACCATCCCAGACAAATAACACTATACTTTCAAACATCAATCAGTAATCTAGGCTTATACCTAATTCTTCTTACAGTTTACATCTCCAAAAAAGCAACCTAACATAAAACATTTACTTTACTATTGGAAGATGCTTATACAGTTACAAATCTTTGCTTCACTCGTATTTACCTTTCAAAAAAGGAGTTGCATTTGAATATTGTAATGCTAGACTTGGGGCTCTCTGTTTAATGGTATAAACACACTTATACACAATTTATCTGAATGCTTGGAATAAAAATTTTGTTATAATGAACGTCCAATGAGCAATTTATGTTAAAATAGGATATTTTCCTTCACATGGTTAACCCATAGAAATTCAGAATAGTTCCTTTGTCTTACCTAAACAGTACAATCAGACTATCAGAGCCTACTTATAATCTACTTTGCAGTCCTCTGTCTGAGTTATATAGAATATCGCTAATCAAGCCTTTAACGTCTTCTCTAAGTGAGAGACAGGTCTACTCATTTAGCAAAAAGTATTATCTATCCAATATAAAGAGACCTCCAAGCCTCTAAAGAAGCTAGTAAACACCGCACGGGTCTGTGTATCACAAGAGTTGGGATATTTCCACTCGGGAAACTTACAATTAACAATCAATCACTCACACTTGAAAAGGAAAAATTCACACCAACTTCCTTAGAATAAAACTTCTTATGAACTCTTCAAAAGTTAGGTCATCCACCTTCCTCTTAAATGATTAACATAAATAAATGAAATAATTATGACTGAAAATGAAAACAAATATATAAATGAAAATGATACTGTAATGGCTTATGTTCACAGGTACAACAAATTCATCCCCGGTCCACTTTGCACGTTAGTAGGGATGGACATCTCCAACAATTATCACAGTTGAATTAATGCGTAGCTGTTGCCGAACTCTGGGACAATCTAGGCTGCCAGCTCTATATTCCACATTCAACTTGTTTCCTTATTGACAATTTTGGCTCCTTCCAGATGGTGCTATTTCATCATCATCATCATTACTGTCTAACAGAGCAAACCATATAGTGTTTGATGAGAATTGTGGAATACAGTTAACGTTGTTGGGATCTATAAGCCAGTATGTTATCCCAAACACCCATTCCCTTTGACCCTCAGATAATGGGCACAACCTTGGTTACAGCCAATAATGACTCTTTATATATTTTGCTGAAAAACTTATACCTTTTTATAATCTATACAAGAATGTATCTCCTCAAACAATGAAAATAGCAAAATAGAATAGGATCTGCTTGTTTAGTTGTTTTTTTTGTACACAATATGTTAACACATCCAAGTATGCATCAAAGAGTCTCTCATTAAAATATTCAAAGTAAGCTGGACATCAATGACTGGTCTTGCATAGAGGCAGTGTACAGATAAATCCCAGAGCTTTGCCAAGTGTCGCAGTAGGCAGGAGGTGCTAGCCAGGGGTGGGCAGGCACACCACCTACGGCTGGAAGATGATCATATCCCAGTCGACGCACATGATGACTCTCCCTTCTGTTAGTAGGAACCAGCTCCAAACACTGAGGTCATAGTTCCTAAAAAGAAAATCATGGATAAGCATATTACTAAAGTTGAAGCAAGTATTGAAATATTAAAGAGCAGATAGATAAATCAGTAAAGTGAATATGTACATGTACTTGGCTTCAATCAATCTCTCAAAGAACTAGTAAAAATGTATAAAAAAAAAAAAAAAATTATTTGGTAGTTCCCTTTACTTAGTTAACAAGTAAATGAAGAAAGTATAATGTATCATTTACTTTCTATTATCATTTCTCACGCAAAAAATACAATACATAATGGGTAATTATAGATATAGTTCATCAATTATGTCAGTCACTAGGACTTCATAATGCCTGTCAAAATGATAAATGCCTTAATGTAAAATATAAATTTCTAATCACAAGTAGAAAACAATATTGTCAGATGTGTCTCTTACTTAAATCTTTCTCGCTTTTATTTGACAATTACTCAAATTTTACAGAGTCAATGGTTTGCATCTGTTATAAACATATAACACTAAACATTTCTTCTGTATAGGTCCAGCAATCTAAATTCTAATAAACCTTGAGCAATGCCAAACATTTCTCACTGAAATTTATACCACAGCTATGCCTCGTTCCTTAAATCATACTCACACATACATACACATATACTAATGCTCTCACCCTCTTCACATATAGGATATACATAACCATAAAGAATCATATTGTTATGATTAACAGAGCCACTTATTAACTAGATCCTGGCAAGATCCAGGTTGCAGTAGTTGCAACTTGGCTTGAAATTTGTTAAATCATATGCAATAAATCTGATTACGATTAATAATTTTCTTATATACTTCATGCCTAACAGATCCAATTTTTAGAATATTCAGAATCACTATAATGGGTAATTATCCAGAACTGAACCAAACAGAGACAGCACAAAATAAAGATAAACCCATAACTCCTTGTCAAATTTCAGTAGATAAGAAATGATGCTATGGCCTTCAAGTTTCATATTATGATGTTCAATAAATATTTAATAAATATACTTTGTGTAGACTGGGCTCCTTCCCTAGCAATTCACCATCATATAAGGATTTAGTCTAATATCTGTCTTGCAAGAGATTTACCTGCCAGATAGCATGAAGGCTAAAGAACTTAACCCATTACTCACGGCTTTAATAGAATATGTATACAGTCGGATGGCAGGTTTACAATGTTTGGCACAGTGCCATCAATGTCTACAACTGACTCTGCCTTGACAGCTAATCATGCCATCCACTGTCAATGGGTTAATGATGCCGTCACATTCTAAATAACTAGACTATGATGTCTCCATGTAACGTAAGAGGAATGTCCAGGTTGTACCTCAGTATCGATATCAGAAGAAAAAACAAAGTACTATTAAAAGATTTATCACAGAACATGATATCACTGAGAAACATGGGTATACACATGCCTACATCACACGCTCATGTGAAAACACATTTGAAAAGCTCAGCTTTGAAATTGCACACATAGATAAACATACATACATACATACACAGATAAACATAAAATGACTCATAAAGACTAACATTATCTTAGCAAAGAGAAAACTCATCTATCAACCAGTTTTTATCTATGACTAATATGTGTTTAAAAATAACAAGTATAATTTAGCAAATGTGTATGAATGTAATACACCAAGTTTCTATGCAAGCTTACCAGTAACAGAGCCTAAAAATAATATATTTAATTACAACATCAATGATACACAAATAACTGCAAGAGTATATGGAGAAACATATAAATTACACAGCATCACTGTAATCAAACAGACTTTTCTGCATTCAATCTCCAAAACACTCGAGTTCAAAAAAAAAAAAAAAAAAAAAAAAAAAAAACGTACATAAAACGTTTCCCATGCATAATTAAATATTACGATATTATAGTTCAAAACATAAAAATAATCCGTCCATTTCCTCCTAGCGAAGAGAGAATGAAAACCTCCATTGACAATCCTAACACCTCAACATCAAAGTATACAACAATTCCCAAATTCCTTCTGATCAACCTCAAATCAATTACAAACTCTATATCAACTCTTAGAAGTGAGACAAACAACACAACGCGGATGTAAAGGAAGCTCCATTTAATTCTAACGTGTCACATACAAACGTTTATTAGGATCCTTGTCATATAGTGAGCTTATTTCTTTTTCTATGCAAGTTGAAAACGTTACTTTCATCACTAATGGTCAGGTAACATGCTGGAATAGATCCTTACCACAGGATTTCATAAACAAAGAAGGGATGTAGGAACACGTCTTTTCTTCTCTCTTACTACGAAGCTTCTAATCTAAATAAAGTTTTGTCAAGGATGGACTTTGCGAAAAGGATCGTTCTTTTAGGTTATTATAAAAGGAACTTTTCGCTGTGCGTTATGGTATAGTGGGTACTGGACATTATATATTATAATATTCGTGTCTCTACAAACACCCCATATTCATGATAGATATTGTATATTGATTTTGTTATGCAAATACAGCCATATATAAAACTTAAAGGTTGATTCTGCCTGGCGTTCATGTGGGCGATAATGTGCATGCGGAAGACAAGCCATCTGTCAAAAGTGCTAAATATAGTTAATGTAATGTGTCTACACCTGTCATTAAGATTATGTTAACTTTTCGCAGTGATATTAATCATGTAATGATGGATTCGAGCCTTATGATGTGGATTTCACCTATCTGTGAAAATATAGAAATGACCTTGCCGTTGGCATTCCTTTCTCCCAATTTTCAGAAACGAATAGAAACTTTGACACATTAAATAATACTAAAACAAGAGAAAGAGAGAGAGAGAGGGAGATAGATAGATAGATAGAGAGAGAGAGAGAGAGAGAGAGAGAGAGAGAGAGAGAGAGAGAGAGAGAGAGAGAGAGAGAGAGAGAAAGAGAGAGAGAGAGAGAGAGAGAGGATGAAAGAGGGAAGGGGGGATAGAAGACACCAAGTATATAAGAGGGTCACATGATTCAATATATACTCACTTGAATCCTTCATAGAGGTCATGACCCCGTGCTGGCGAGATTAAGATCAATTAAGCTAATTAACCCGAACCGGCTTACCTGCTGCTGGAGTGTACAAGATGATGACTGTCGGAAATCTCAAACCCAAAGCATCATACACTCATACACACGCACACACACGCACACACACACGGACATATACATACGTGTGTGTATAAGACCCCAATCGGTGAGCATAGATATTCACCATGGATTAGGCTAGTTTTCCAGCGTGTGTTTAGGCTGCGCATGAGAGCACCTTTCAACATACTGACCTTTGCATATTTCCCGATTCATGTGGCCTTGATTCGCTCTGAAAGATATAATCTCAGAGTAGAGCTGTCCAAGGGAGTTGAGGCTCCCTGACACTTCCTGGATTTCATATGTGCATGTGTGTGTGAGTATATATGAATATATACATATTCTCTCTCTCTTTCTCTCTCTCTCTCTCTCTCTCTCTCTCTCTCTCTCTCTCTCTCTCTCTCTCTCTCTCTCTCTCTCTCTCTCCCTCTCTCTCTCTCTCTCTCTGCCTTTCTCTCTCATTTTCTCTCTCACTCTCTCTCCTTACAAGGTAAATGATCTTGTTCGGGTGGCAGTTGACAGAGCATGAAGGCTAAAGTATTACAGAAATTATGGCAACTCTAAGATCACGGAATGACCGTGTAAACATATGAAATGTAAAGGTATATATCTATACTAGACGTAACTTGTATGTTGCACTTACCTATGCAACATATTGACCTTTGCACCTAACCTAAAGTGTAACTGAAATACGTACCAAGAGGACATAAATCCCTAAACATTCCTGATAGTCACCTAAAAGCGAAGACCTTCGGGAGGAATAATGAGCCAACCCCGAATCCGCAGATTATCTCCTGGAATCCCTGCGGAATGGGAAACGAAAAGGGCTATGCAGGAAAATAAGTCTTTGGCCTTTGGTTGATCTAGTAGACCATACCTAGAACCTCGTGGAATAAAGAATAAGAACCTGACGAGACGTAAGACCCTTAACGTCAAATAGCATCCACCAATGAAGTCGCCAAACCGATTCATCAAAGAAACAAGCAAGCCAGAGCGAAAATTCGCTAGGGCAGCGCCATAAGAACACCAATAGTTTTATAACTCCTCTTCGAGAAACAAACCGAGAGCTGATATCTCCTATCGAGCTGGAAGAAACGGTAAATGCTGTGAATATCTTTGAGACAGGAAAGGCTGAAATGGTTATACGCCTTGGACAAGACATAAGTGTGTGGCCATTACCATGACAGATACTACTGACAAAACTTATCTAGAGACAACCTGAAGTTACACTTACATTCGAACCAGGTAAACTAGCAAATACTGAACGCTTTTCCCTCTCCTGCTACCTCGTCAAAGCAGTAGTAGGAAGAATTATATTCACACGAATCTCCCCCATATTGGAACCACACACTATCGAAGAGCAACCTGGTGTCAGACTAAAATAGACATCTGAGACCAAGCTTTTGTCTTATTATCTCGCTTAAAAGCAGGATACGAGAGAGGTCAGATATAGGGGGCAATTTTTATAGACCCGTGAGAAGCCTCTGAAACAGGTCTGGCGAGATGGACGATAAAACCAGCAAATGCGAAGATAAGTGATCGAGACCAGATATTTCAAAGTGTGTTGGTGATGGCAGCAAACTAGAAGATTAAAAAATGATGTTCCTTAGGGACCGGTGCCGCCCCTACAATATTTACACTGGTTACATTCCAAAGGGAAGATTTCAACAGAGAGGCAGCCTGACGAAGAGAATGGCGAGAAAAAAACAAACAAACTTGTAAGGGTCAGAGACCTGTTTCAGGACCCAACAAAATCTTTACCAGTATTATGACACAGATAAGGAGCCATTGAACCCTGGTAAACAGCTGAAGATCAGGCAGAACAGTCTTGCATGCCAAAGAGCACCTCAAGACACTGACCATCTGGTGCCATGCATGCCAAAAAGCACCTCAAGACACTGACCATCTGGCGCCATGCATGCCAAGAAGCACATCAAAACAAGCACTGACCATCAGTACTGGTCAATAACAAGACCACAGTGAGGCTTCGAAACTATGAACAAAGTCAAATAAAAACCATCATGACATGGGCAAATAAACATGTTACAGAAGAGGCCAGGCTTTGACCAAGGGGACTTCGAACCCTCTATCCTTCCCTTGGCGCTGCCCTCGTCCATAACTACTTGCAAATTAAGGAAACGTTTCTTTTTGCATTCAACCCGTGGATCACAATGAACTGAAATTTAGCATATACATTAAGTGTTGTTATTGAAACGATTATCAAAATGATACATCAGTACTATCGACTGGCACTATTTATCTGCAATCTGGCACTAATTGTGCTGGCGAGTGGAAGATATTCTTTAGTATTTAGATAATCGTTTGTTCAAAGTAGAGAGAGCGAATGTAGGTGCGTTACCGACCACCAATGAAAGTGAAAGCGCGGTCGAACCACTTGCTCCCCTTTTCCCAAGCTTAGATATATGTATGTATATATATAAATCAAGCTTCTCAAAACAATTTTACGGTTGCAACCACACACACACACACACACACACACACACACACACACACACACACACACACACACACACATATATATATATATATATATATATATATATATATATATATATATATATATATATATATATATATGGATTAGCACTAATGATTACTAATCACCTCTCTGCGTGAGAGAGAGAGAGAGAGAGAGAGAGAGAGAGAGAGAGAGAGAGAGAGAGAGAGAGAGAGAGAGAGAGAGAGAGAGAGAGAGAGAGAGAGAGAGAGAGAGAGAGAGAGAGAGAGAGAGAGAGTCTGTGTGTGAGAGAGAGAGAGAGAGAGAGAGAGAGAGAGAGCGTGTGTCTGTGTGCGTGCGTGTGTGTGCGTGTGTGTGTGTGTGTGTGTGTGTGTGTGTGTGGGTGTGCGTGTGCGTGTGCGTGTGCGTATGCGTGTGTGTGCGTGTGCATGTGCATGTGCATGTGCATGTGTACGTGTACGTGTACGTATACGTATACGTGCGTGTGCGCGTTTGTGTATGAAATTCATTACCTAACCTTGGTTTATTCGCCAAAGAGGAGATCCACAACACAACCTTGAAATTAGGCAATCGGTGACGGAAAGTTTTACGTTTGTGTTATTTCCTGAATTCTCTGATTCATTGTCATAATGAACGGGGAGATACAAACATGATTAGCTAGAAGAGAGAGGGGAGAGACTAGTCACATATATTCACATAAAATAGAGTCATAAAGAAACTCACAGACAAGTTGATGACAATAGGTGCCTTATTACAAAAGCTGACAAATTCTCTTAAAATTACCACTCGAAAACACGACACTTAATCAGCAATCCCACATAAGCATCAATAGATCACATAGACATCAAAGTGCAGCAGGAATCACTCAATTACCAATAGAAAATATATTACCTATTGACTGAATGACGCAACATTAAAGCAAGTCACGATGGCAGGATTCAGTGGCGTGTTGAAGCTCACTGATTTAGATGATTTTATTGCTCCTTCGCAGGTATTTTCATTGTTTTTTGTCGTTTTATCGAATGATATATATACTGGATATACTGGGGATGTTATATATATACTTGTATGATGACGTAAGGGTTGATATTACGGTTTTATAATGGATGATGGTGTGGTAAATGTTTGGATTAAGGTTCTGTGTGTCCTACTGGTCAGGCAACAATTATTATGTTTTTTGGGACTGTCGACGCTCAGGCAGTGGCCAACAAATCTCCACAGTGGCCAACAAACCACCTCAGTGGCCAATAAATCTCCACAATGGCCAACAAAGCTTTACAAACCTAGCAATTTAGCATCCAACAAAGGCCAAGTTCCATCTTTCTAGAATACATGTGATGGAGGTTTGATGGCCTTTGTTGGAGTATATAGTGTGGAGGCTATGTTATGTGTTTGACATTAAGTCACACGTATGCTGGCCTTGAGATTAGGGGCTTTTTTATCGCAGAAGAATGTATTATTAGGAAAAAGACCCATTTTGATGGCTACTTTAAGTGTTTCATAACTTCTCTGTGACGGGCATTTTTCACCAGGTCAGGTCACTTTCATACTGCATTTTTCTGTAAATAAAATACATGCTAGTTATTCCTTCAGTTGTTTAACTTAAACATCATACCAAAGGTTGATTACTATTACTTTGATAATACATCATATACAGACTCAAGTATCATACCATAAGTCTAAAAACAGAGAGACATCCTAAGATGCCCAGTCCAGTACAAACATCTTAGGATATGTCTTTGAAGGGAAAATCTGTTAAAATTGGAATGCATATATATATATATATATATATATATATATATATATATATATATATATATATATATATATATATATATATATTTATGTATATATGTGTATATATATGTATATATATGTATATATATATATTTATATATATATATATATATATATATATATGTATATATATATATATATATGTATATATATATATATATATATATATAATTATATATATATATATATATATATATATATATATATATATATATATATATATGTATATAAATAGATAGATAGATAGTAGATAAAATATTTATAAAACATATATCAAAGAATATAAATACACACATACAGACACAAAACACACACACAAAAATATAAATACATGTATATATATGTATACATCTATATTCTATAACTTTCAAACACACTATCTCAACAGGAATGTATAAAGCCCGTGAAGGTGGAGCCGAAAGCAGGCCGAGGCGTCATCAGAATTGAAAATGACAAAGTAGATGATCCATTGGCTCAGGTGAGGACCTGGTGTGCTAAGTAGGCGGCTGTTTTTTATTTTCATTTTTGTGAAGTTAATTGTAGTTGAGTTATTATTTTTGAGTTGAATACTGCGATTTAATTTTTCCTGTTTTGTTCCTATATCATGGTGTTTGTTAGTTATCTGTTTTACCTGCATGCCTAATGAAAATACTGTAAGAACTGAAAGGAAGTTTGTGATCGATAATGAAAAAAGGTTATATGATATTCCTATAGACTGAATAAGATTTGCACTAATTATGAGATCCATGACGTATAGCAGAATGCATTATTATGTTCATAAAATTACACAAAAATAACTCACTTTGCAATAAGAATTGGTGTATAGTGTTTTTCTCTTGCTGCCTGCAGATTAAGATAACCTAGAATAACAAACTATAACTTTTAGATCAAAGTAGAATAGAATCATCATTTGATTTTTATTTACAGCCACAATATGAAAAGGCCAAGATTACTCTAAATGACTGTCTAGCCTGCAGCGGATGCATCACGTCAGCGGAAGTGGTTCTGGTCAGTCAGCAAAGTCACGAGGAGTTTTATAGGTAAGCAGTCAGTATCTGTTTTAGAACATTTAAAAACTGAGTCATGTATAATATAAAAGGAACAAAGTCTAGCAATAGATAAGGCAACGTTTATGTGAAAGGTTTTTATTTTGTTCCTTTCTGTCAGTATATCAACACTCATTTCTTTGTCATGCTTCTGTGAAAGTGAAACTTCACATTCTGTATATT
>BOPN01000414.1:458454-460954 GCA_017312705.2 Penaeus japonicus | reverse complement strand
ACTTATTCGATCGATTTTATCGCAGTTACCCATTTCCTCCTTCCCCTTTGCCTTGTCTATCTATTTTTTTCTTTTTTTCTTCTTTTTTGTTTGTTTGTTTGTTTGTACAGCAGACAACGCTCTCTGCCAATCCCTCCCGTTGATGTCTTCGTTGTCGTCGCTAAGCCACACTTTGTTGACTTATATGGGATTCCTCTCCGTCCTGGTTTGGCTGATCCAGGTGCTCTGGAGGTATTAAGGAGGTAGTGCCAGTGTGCCAGGGTCAGCCAGTGCCAGGGTCAGGTAGCGTGCGTGTCAGTGAGCTCCACCCCCAAGGTTGGGTGCTTAGTGTAACTCGTGCCTTAGCGGAGTACACACTCGTTCGGGGCGTTGCGGCTGGGTGTTAGCAGAACGCGTGACGTCACTCCGGCGAACGCAAACGATTGTTAGTAATTGCGGATGTTTTCGGTGGATAGCAAACGATGAGAAGTGAATAACTTTGTGGAAATATTATCTACTTTAGTGCGTTGTGCCTGGAAGTAGCTGGGAGTGTTTTTTTGTGTGATTACTAAGTGGAGAAAATTATAAATTTCGGAACGGAGAAAACCTTGACCGTATTTGAAAAAATCGTGGTACGTGTTTATTTATTACTCGAAAAGATGATGATAGAATCTTTGAAGAAGTGAATTATCACACATGTCGAAGAACCTTCGGGCAATATTTGAGCAACGTGCATTAGTGAAGTTAATAATCTTTTAAACATAATTATTTTCTTTCCTACGCCTCCAGAATATCTACGGAATGAATACTGTTAACGAGTCGAGCCAAAGCCAATCACGAGACACGTGACTTTCCCCCACATAAAACAAACCAAAAAAACAAACAAAAAATCCAAACGAAACACATTCAATATAACCGACACGACAAACGACCAAACGAAGACCCACGAGCCTCTGGAACGTGAGGCCAAGGAGTCTCAGAGGAGGCTCTCGAGGACTCGTACCAGAGGGCCATCGTTGGAGGGACTCCGCCTCTAAAGCTCCGAATCGAAGGAAATAGAGAGAGAGAGAGAAAGAGAGAGAGAAGGAGAAGGATAGAAAACCGGATCCTCTTCGAAGCGTTCGAGTCGAGGCGTCCGAGTCCCTCTCGCTCCGAGGCAGCGTCGCACGGCGCGTCCCTCGCACGGCGCGGCGGCCAAGCGGGCGGGCACTGGACCCCTGCCACACGACGGCCCGGCCTCCGAAGGTGCACCGCCAGATCACATACAAAAATACCGCCACAGCTTCGCCAGTGAGCGCGTCCAGCCAACGCTGAAGTACCCCCACCCCGCACCCTCCCAAGGGCTTGTACAGTGACGAAGATGTCCGGCCGAGGAGGAGATGGGGGAGAGGATCCAGACCCCCCCAAAGGACCCCCAGGGGGAGGGGGGCCCACCATCAACGGGTCCATAGAGGCGATGCTGACACCAGAACTTCTCTTTCGCATGAATAAGAAGATCGCACAGCTGACCAAGGTAAGTGTGAAGAGCGTCCATATAAACACACGTAAAGGCTGCATCATATGTACGAGATGTACTGTATGTTAACATTTCCTACGAAGTCAATAACAAAAACAACATATTAATCTGTCTTTGATTATGTATGATTTATCTATTCATTTACCTATCATCAATTTTAAGGAAAGAACTTGATATACGCAAAAAGTACGTCACCTAAACCGCGCCAAGTAGGTTCCAAGTTTATATTGGACATCACTCGTCATCGGGAAGAAAGGCAACAATCTTAGAAAAAAAACAACGAGAAGAAGAAGAAGGCGAAAAAAAAATGAGACTCACCCCCCCCCCCCCAGAGGGCGTCAAAGTATTTCCTCTCTCAGTCAGCGGGGAAACAAATGAGCAACGAAGTGATACACGCGCGGGAATATAGATAATGATGCGATCAGCTGATGGTTTCAGAGTCTTTGACATATGAGTGTATGTGTGTGTGTATGTGTGTTTCATATATCTGAATTAATATATAAACACATACATACACTCACTTACACGCACGCACACACGCACACACACACACACACATCTATCCATTGTTATTTCCTTTTTTGTTTTTCTTCTTGTTAACGCCATTTTGGCGCAGGTTTTATACACATCCATTCCCAGAGTATTGAACTATGCTAATTTATTATTTCTCACAATCATCAAAATTACATTTTCACACAATGATACAGTATATTGCAAACCGATTACAACTTAACATGAACATCTAGATAATTAATTAATCTTTCATTATAAAAAAGACGAGCTAAAGTACTTTTTTATGTGGCATGATAGCGGTCAAAGAGAAGTTTCTTTAGTGTCCCCTTAAAAGACATTTGATATCTTTCTGGATGGAAGTTTTCTTTGAAACGAATTCTAAGCGGGAAAGCTTTCGTATTCCGAAACCCTTTTTTGTTTATCATATTTCTTTGATAATGATGATAATTGTGATGATAATGATAATGATAACAACTATGATTATGAGCATCT
>BOPN01000414.1:433454-435954 GCA_017312705.2 Penaeus japonicus | reverse complement strand
GTACATGCGAGAGTGTATTTAAATATGATATTCTACTAGGGAATAAAGATAGATATATATGTTCCTGAATACCTATCTGTATACTAAATGCATCTGGAGATTAGAGTGGTCAATTCAGCAAAGTGTCTGTGTGAATAAGTTTGATCATGAGTCTATGTGTCTATGTGCATTTATTTAGGAATTATTGCATACTGTACTTTCACAAGTGTTTCTCTCCTTGCGTGAAATCTCACACGTGTTCAACGTATTTGCGCACTTATGTATCTACGACGTTGGAATATGCAGAAGTATTATTGAACATATCTTTAGAAGAAAAAAAAGAATATTCATTTACCTCCTATTTCACAAGGTGTGTGAGAAAAAGAAATTACATGTGAGGAAGACACTGAGTGTAAAGAGGTGCCAACTTCGCCATAGTCGACTTTTGTCTTCTCTGCTTACTTTACTGACTAATCTTCGACTGATTTTCTTTACTGACTGGCCTTCCTGACTTATTTAACTCAATTGCTGATTGATTTTCTTTACTGACTGGCCTTCCTGACTTATTTAACTCAATTACTGACTGATTTTCTTTACTGACTAACCTTCCTGACTTATTTAGTTCAATTACTGACTGATTTTCTTTGCTGACTGGTTCCTGACTCATTTAACTCAATTACTGACTGATTTTCTTCACTGACAGGCCTTTCTGACTTATCTAACTCAATTGCTGACTGATTTTCTTTACTGACTGGTCTTCCTGACTTATTTAATTCAATTGCTGACTGATTTTCTTTACTGACTAACCTTCCTGACTTCTTTAACTCAATTACTGACTGATTTCCTTTACTGACTGGCCTTCCTGACTTATTTAACTCAATTGCTGATTGATTTTCTTTACTGACTGGCCTTCCTGACTTATTTAATTCAATTACTGACTGATTTTCTTTACTGACTAACCTTCCTGACTTATTTAACTCAATTACTGACTGATTTTCTTCACTGACTGGCGTTCTTGACTTATTTAACTCAATTACTGACTGATTTTCTTTACTGACTGGCCTTCCTGACTTATTTAATTCAATTATTGACTGATTTTCTTTGCTGACTGGCCTTCCTGACTTATTTAATTCAATTACTGCCTGATTTTCTTTACTGACTGGCCTTCCTGAATTATTTAACTCAATTACTGACCGATTTTCTTTACTGACTGGCCTTCCTGATTGATTTTATCTATGAACTGACTGATTTCACTGACTAACTTTGCAGACCGACTGTATACAGACTACAACTACTAACTAATATATGACTAACTTTATAGACTGATTTTACAAACTTGACTTGACAGACAAACTTTACTGACTCTCTTAGCAGCGGGGACATGTAGTACTGAGCTGTGACGGATAGGGTTAAAGTGCACTGAGCCAGACGGGTTTAGTTGCTATCCCGTGTACGTGTATGTGTGTGTGCATGTGTGTGTGTGTGAGTGTGTGTATGTGTGTGTGTGTGTGTGTTTATTTTTAGTTTATTTTTTATTTTTACTTTAGTTTAGTTTTATTTTTTGTTTAGTTGCTATCCCGTGTACGTGTATATGTGTGTACGTGTATGTCTGTGTGTGTGTGTGTGTGTATGTGTGTGTGTGTGTTTATTTTTGTGTGTCTGAGTCTGCAGTGCTTTCACTGTTTTTGTCGTTGTTATCGTCGAGCCTGGATTACACGAGTATGTGTTTATGGCTCTGTGTATATGGTATGTATGAATGGTTGAGTGTGTGTGTTTGTACGTGTGTGATTATGTGTGATATGGCATGTATGAATGGTTGAGTGTGTGTGTTTGTACGTGTGTGTTTGTGTGTGATATGGCATGTATGAATGGTTGAGTGTGTGTGTTTGTACGTGTGTGCTTGTGTGTGTATGTGTATGTATGTGGGTGTGCATGGGTGTGTATGTATTTGAGTTTGTCTGACTGTACGTGACTTAATGACAATGTATGCGTTGGTAACTTTAAGATCTGATCAGATGTATGTCTGTATAAGTGGGCGTCTGCGTGTGCGTATGTTGAGCCGGTGAGAGAATGAGCACACAAGTCGGGCCTGTTTAACTAGTGTTGGCAGAGCGTGCGTGCGTGTGTGCGTGTCCGCGTGTGGGTGGGGGTTGGGCGGGGGAGGAGGGGGGTGAGGGGTGAGAGAATGACTTTACCATCCTCCGATTTCTGCTCGCGCACTCCGACTCACGCACGCACGCACGCACGCACTCACGAACGCACGCACGGGGCTTTGTTTATTTGTTGTTGCTGGGTTGCAGGGGAAAAATTTAGGGCCGATGAATTAAGAGATGTTTGCAATCGATAATGGGAAATGTTTACGTTCAGTAGACGGATACACACACACACGTGGATATGCGGATGTATGCTCGGACATGGAAAAAAATAAATACAAATAAATATCACAAGTATTTAATGCATAGCTACGTATGTACGAAAGCACGCATATTTGCCTGTATCCAAAAGCACGGGTACTCTTAAG
>BOPN01000414.1:423454-430954 GCA_017312705.2 Penaeus japonicus | reverse complement strand
TCCCTGTGACGTCATCAGTCAGGTGGCGTTAAAGGTGTGTGAGCCACCTGTAGTGACCAGCTGTGCGTTCCCCCTCCTCCTTCGCCTCCCCCCCCCTCACTCTCTCCCTCTTCACCTCCTTTTCCATCCTCCCACTTCTCCCTTTCCCTCTACTTCTATCTTCCCTCGTTCCCTCTCCCTTTTCCCCCTCCCTCCTTCACTCTTACTTCTTCTCTCTCCTTTCCGTCACCCTCTCTCCCTTTTTCCCTTTCTCTCTCACCTACCTTTCCCTCTTCCCCCTCCCCCCCTATCCCTCCTCCCCCCTTCTCCCTTCTTCCCTATCCCTCCTCCCCCCTTCCTCTTTCTTCCTCATCTCTACTTCCCCCTTCCTCTTTCTTCTCCATCCCTCCTACCATCCTCCCCCCTTCCTCTTTCTTCCCCATCCCTCCTCCCCCCTTCTCCCCCATTCCTCCTATTCCCCTATTCAAAGAAGGTGTGAGGCATGAACAGCTAATTGCTTTGGAAATTTGCCTGTTGGAATCGGCACGTGTTTGTTTAAAAGTTTTTTGTTGGTGGCTATCTCCCTCTCTTCTTGCTTTCTTTTCTTTTCCCTTCACTTTCTCTCATTCTCTGTATGTTTGTATGATCTCTCTCTCTCTCTCTCTCTCTCTCTCTCTCTCTCTCTCTCTCTCTCTCTCTCTCTCTCTCTCTCTCTCTCTCTCTCTCTCTCTTTCTCTCTCTCTCTCTCTGGCTCACTCGATTGCTCGCTCTCGCTCATACACTAGCTCTCACTCACGCTCCCCCCCCTCTCTTGCTCGCTCGCTCGTTCTTGCTCTCATTCACGTTCGCTCTCTCACTCGCTCTCATTCATGCTCTCTCTCTCACTTGCTCGTTCTTACTCTTATTCACACACACACACACACACTCTCTCTCTTTCTTTCTCTCTCTATATCTCTCCTTCCTCACCTCAGTACAGAGAAACTTTATTCAGAACACTGCACTAAATGCCCTGGTCGTGATATACACACTATTCCATTTTCCGGCCTGATGCATTTTCTAAGAATTGACTGAAGACGTAAGAGATTGTGAGTCAGGAAACAACAAAAACAACAACAACAACAACAAGAGAGAATAACAGTGGATAGTAAGAAATTATAGGAAGTAAGAGAAAGATGAAAGAAAATATAATTTGATGGAAAGAAAAAAAAATTAGCTGACGACGAGATATAAACTTTATTGAAGTATTTATACAAAAAAGACGAATATCAAAACGACCTATATTTCTCCCTGTCTCAATCATCTACGTTTTTTACATTATCAAAGAAGTGGTGCGAGAAAGTGTAAACGAGAGAGAGAGAGAGAACCGAGAAACAGAGTGAGGAGGAAGAAGTGCGAGGGAGGTAAAAGAACAGCGTAAAGACAGACGGGGAAACAGGCTCGTGCCAAAAGGTTAATTTAGAAGTGTATTTCTACATTGTCTTCCCGAAGCTGGTCAAAACGCTCGCGCAGAGTGAGTGGGAGAGAGAGCGGGGGGAGAGAAAGAGGAGGAGATGAGTGGGAGCGAAAGAGAGAAGAAGAGAGAGATAAATGGAGGGGAGTGAGATAGAGGGGAGAAAGATAGGAAGAGAGAGAAAAATGGAGGGGAGTGAGATAGAGGGGAGAAAGAGAGGAATAGTGAGATAAAGAGAGGGAGAAATGGAGGGGAGTGAGATAGAGGGGATAAAGAGAGGAAGAGAGAGATAGAGAGAGGAATGGAGGGGAGCGAGATAGAGGGGAGAAAGAGAGGAAGAGAGAGAGAAATGGAGGGGAGTGAGATAGAGGGGAGAAAGAGAGAAAGATAGAAGGGAAGCGAAAGAGAAAAAAATGGAATCGCGTGAGAGGGAGAGAAAGAGATGGAGGTGAGTGAGAGCGAGAGAGAGGAGGAGAGAGAGACAGAAGGAAGACAAAGTAAAGGAAGAGAGAGAAAAAAAGGAATCGCGCAGAGTGAGAGGGAGAGAGCAGGGAAGAGAAAGAAGGGAGTGAGATAGAGGAGAGAAAGAAAGGAAGAGAGAGAAAAAAAATGTAATAGCGAAGAGTTAGAGGGCGAGAGAAATGGAGGAAAGGAAAGAGGCGGAATGAAACAGGGAGATAGAGAGGGGAAGAAGGAAAGAGGGGAAGAATGAAAGATAGATGGTAAAAAGATAGAGAGGGGTGAGAGAAAGAAAGAGAGGGAGAGAGAGCGAGACAGCGAGAGAGTAAAAGGGAAAGAGAACGAGAGAGAGAGAGAGAAAGAAAGAGATAGATTGATTGATAGATAGATAGATAGTTAGATAGATAGATAGATAGATAGATAGATAGAGAGAGAGAGAGAGAGAGAGAGGGGAGAGAGAGAGAGAGAGAGAGAGAGAGAGAGAGAGAGAGAGAGAGAGAGAGAGAGAGAGAGAGAGAGAGAGAGAGAGAGCGAAAGAAAGAGATAAATTGATAGATAGATAGATAGTTAGATAGATAGATAGATAGATAGATAGATATAGAGAGAGAGCATCAACAAAACAGACACACAATCACAAAGAAATTAGACAGATAAGCTTTTATATGCACAAAGGAAGCTAGTGCAATAAAGCAATAAACAGTAAACAGATACACAGTTGGCACACACACGCTTGCATATAAACTCTCTCTCTCTCTCTCACATACATAAACACAAACACGCACGACTAAGCCTACAAAAACCCGCACACGTTCAATCTTACCGGCACTTTGCAACACAAGACCTCTTCTCTCTCTTTCACACACACACAGTTTCTCTCTCATTCTCACACACACACACGCGCGCTCTCTCTCTCTCACGCACACATTATAACACAGGACCCCCTATCTCTCTCTCTCTCTCACACACACACTTTCTCTCTCATTCGCACACATACGCATAACAACACAAGACCTTTACTTCTCTCTCACATTACAACACAGGCCCTCATTTTTGCCCCTCTCTCTCTCTTTTACACACATATTACAACAGAGGACCTCATATCTGCCCCTCTCTCTCACACATTACAACACAGGCCCTCATTTTTGCCCCTCTCTCTCTTTTACACACATATTACAACAGAGGACCTCATATCTGCCTCTCTCTCTCACACATTACAACACAGGACCTCATATCTGCCCCTCTCCCCCCCTCCCTCCCCCTCCCTCTCTCTCACACATTACAACACAGGACCTCATTTCTGGCCCTCGCTCCTCCACCTGCCCCACCGCCCTCTTGTCTATCTTCATGTTCATAATGCCGACTGAGAATATCCCGTGTGGTGTGGCTTCTTTGCCTGCTCGCTTTTGCCACCCTCGGCGATAGAGCACTTTGCGTGTGTGTTTTATTTTGGTTTCTCTTTTATTCGTTGTTTAGTCTGTTTCGTTTTTTTTTTTGGTTGTTGTTTCTGTGTTTGTACTTTTTTCTTTTCTTTGTACTGTTTTGTTTTTTGTTGTTTCTTTGTTTATACTTTTTTAAAAAGTATTTTTGTTTCTTTTTCCTGATTGTCATTGTTATTATTTTTTTATATTGTATCTTTTTTATCATGTTTTGTTAATTTTCTGTTTTAGAAAATAATTGCTGTATCTCTTTTCTTAAATCTCGTCTTTGAATATTTTTGTGTCGTTGTTTTGTCTAGGCTATTATATCTTCTTTCTTTGTGTGTGTATCATTTCTTTGTTTTTCGTTATATTTCTTTATATTTTTCATCTTTATTTTGTTTCTCTTTTTGTTTGTTTTAATGTCTCTGATATATTTGTCTTACACTACTTTTCACTTTTTTCGTGTATTTGTTTTCTTTTCAACCTTTTCGTGTAATTCTTTTTTTTTTTTTACATTTTTGCCCTCCCCCCCCTTTTAAAATTATCTCTTGTGTCTTTTCTCCTTTGTCGATGTCAGTTTCTATTTTTTTCAACAATATTTTGTTTATTTTCATAGTCTCTCCTGTCTCATTCATCTTTTGGCAGTGACATCCTCAACTTAATTGTCAAAGAAAATAGCTTCGTGCGTGTCAGGTTATGAGGTTGTGGAAAGGGAGCTGTTTACGAAGAAGAGAAATAGAAAAAGGACAATTTTTAGAGTCTGTTGTATTTGATTCTTGTCCTTATATACTTTAATCAATTGTCTTGTATATCCTTATGTCGGTTTATGAGATTGTGGAAGGGAAGTTGTTAGCGAAGAGGAAGGAAAAAAAATCTGTTGAGAGGCTTGACAGTTCTCGTTTTCTTTATGTCTCTTCCGTTTTCTTTGCTCTTATTCATTTCTTTTTTAATTTGCATGTATTGCTGTCGTGATAAACTTCTGTCACTCGTGAATGCATTAGGTGATAAGGACAAGAAAGCAATGATATAAAGAGAGGTGGAAAATAACTGATCCATACAAACAGTTAATATCTAATCTCATTCCACGGCGATCCAACCAATAAATTCTTATTCTCTTATCAAAGTTAAATCAATTTGATTCAAACAGAAGCAGAAAAAAAGAAGAAGAAGAAGAAGAAGAAGGAGAGAGAGAGAGAGAGAGAGAGAGAGAGAGAGAGAGAGAGAGAGAGAGAGAGAGAAAGACAGAAAGACAGAAAGAGATAATGAGATTGAGAGGTAGAAAGATAGATAGAGAGATAGAGAGAGAAAATGAAAAAAAAATAAACGAAAAAAAACGAAAACGACACTAATAAAACTAAAAAACAACAAAACGAGAGACCAAAGACCAAACAGCACAACCTCTTTACTCGCCCTCCCTAGTCAAGTGTCCTTCCTGATAATGGGAGAGCCACACCTATCCCTTCCACGCGTGTCCCTCTGTCCCTCACCCCTCGAGCTATTCCTTGCCCTTAATCCTCGTTGACACGTGCAGGATGCTCGTTTTCAATTGAGATAAATGCAACAATAACAGTATTAGCAATGATGGTTATCTATCTGCGAGAGGTGGTGGTTGTTTCTAAGTCCCTGTGGTTTCGTTTAAGAGGTGGTTGGTTGTGTTTTATGTGGTTTTATATATTGTACATGTACAGGTGTTTAATCTCTCTCTCTCTCATCACCCTTTCTCTCTCCCTATTTCTCTCTCTCTCTCTCTTTCTCTCTCTCTCTCTCATACACACATACACATATACACCCCCCCTACACACACAAACACACACATAAATTATACAATTATTTAGACAACAGGTTATCCAATGTATCCTAATAATACAGCAATCAGAAGGAATAATAATAAAAACAGAATATATACAACTTTTATCCACTTTATTCATTCATAAATTACAATTAAGACTAGAGGCTAAATACTTATGCTTTGAATTAGGTACTAACAAGTCCAGTACTCGGGAATCGGCACGCAGACTTATAACGACAAATAAACAAGTCCAACAGTGTAAGTACATGGCGGTGCCCTACTGACGTCCTGTAAGTGACAAAAAAAACAAAAAAAACGGTTTCGTATTTTACAAAAGACAAGGAGATATCTGGATTTTGGCTTTGGTTTTCGTGTTTGTAAGTCAATTGGTTAATTAATAAAGTAATGATGATAATAGTGATATGATTGTGACAAAGATAGCATCAATTAATTATTTTATCAAAGGATAATGATTACATTATAATAATAAAAAATATGAATATAAAAGTGATAATATTGGTAATGATAATAACAATGTTAGCAATAATAATGATAATAACAATGGCCGTAATAATAATGATAACAACAAGAACATAAGCATTTCAAGTTTGCATATATCATGATAAGATTAGAATATAATGATAATAAAAAAAATATGATTGAATTACAAGCACTGATAGGGATAACTTTTTTTTATAAACAGTTTACAAAAATTCATCCTTTTACATAAGAAAAATAATAAAACATTCTCACCATAACTAATCAATAACAGGAAACCTTTTTTGGGAAAAGGAAAACAATATGGAACTTGAAAACGAAAAAAATACAATACAAAAGAAACTCCATTTATCAAAATAAGGACATTCAACATTCGAGTCTCATAGTTCACGTATCAATAATATTTACACTCACATTTACACGTAAAAAAATGAAGCAGTTGTATAAAAGTTATTTTTTATATCATTTTTTAAAATAATGTTTTATTTTTTTTTTATTTTTTTTCATTATAATGTTTGTAAGAGAAGACAATTTGTGTAGACGTGTGTTTCGAGAAGAAGAAAAAGAAAAAAAGGAAAACGACAGAGGAAAAAACAAAAAAGTCTTACACTAAAAGAATTCATAAAGGCACTTTCTCCCGGCTCTCACATACAACTTCGTCTCTTCCCTAAATTATATCTCCCGATCTGGTTATGTATGTACACTTTCTCTGCGTTTACTTTAATCCTAAGACCAACACACGTGTTCCTCTTCCGTGGCAGTTCGTTATGTACAAGCTGGCAATGTCTTCACTTTCCAACACGTCCTTTTGCAAATGCCTATAACCAGCGATTCCCAAAAATTGAGTCACAAAAAACGATAGGCCTCCAAGTTGTAAGTTTCTAGTTTCTTAGTGTTATCAAATCATGTTATTATCTTATCCTTATTGATTTTTAAAACCTTTTCTAAACATGTCGTGAAATGAAAACTATCTATTACAACTGGCTACCTAACTGTAAACCTTACTTTAGGAACCTCTGTTCTATATACATACGCGTTTGGTACATTTACATATCTGGTATACTGGTATACTTGTAAAAAAAAATCAATCTACTCTACACTACATTTAAAATAATTCAACGGCGCTTAACAGAAACGGCGTGAGGTTAATTGTATATTGAAAAAGACTTGCGACCTTGAGTTTTTTTTATTTTTTATTTTTGGTTCTCTCTCACGCGGTAACTGTTGCAGGAATATCATAATAATCTAATCTATCATATAATGATAATTCTAAAATGGATTTTTTTTAGAAAAAAAAAAATGGCGCTTGTGACTCCTCCTTCTCAAATAAAAAAAAAAGAAAGAAAGAAAAAAAGCTTGGTGAGATCTGTTAGGAAAAATGCCTAACCTGAATATGAAAAAAAGAAAAGAAAAGAAAAGAAGGCAAAGCCAAAGAAGAAAAGCGAAGAGAGGATAGAGCGAGAGCGTGTTTAATTAAAGGAAGCCAAGGAAAGCGTGTCGTGTATATGGCAGTGTGTGTAGCGTCTCCACGTTACACCCTGGACACCTTGAAGCGCCCCGGGCCGCCGGCGGAAACCTCGCGGAACGCAGTCGACTCCTCCCAGCTGGCGTGCTTGCCGTTGCGGGCGAGGGCGTCGGTCGAGACTTCCCACTGGGTGGAGATGACCGCCCCCGAGGAGTCCCTGGTCTCCCAGACACGCGTGGGCGGCGAGGTGATGCAGGAGGAGGAGGAGGAGCCAAGACCTAGTCACCATTCCTCCTCGCGGTTGATCTTGGTGACGTGGTGCTCGTCCTTCGGCTGTTCGCGCGACTGCTTCTTCTCTTCGGCGGCCATCTGGCGGCGGCGCGCGCAACTGTGCACCGCCAGGATCAGCACCCTGAGGAAGAGGGAAATTAGAGTTATTGAA
>BOPN01000414.1:410954-413454 GCA_017312705.2 Penaeus japonicus | reverse complement strand
GGAGGAAGAAGAGGGGGGGGGAGAAGTGAGGAGGGGAAGGGATGAGGAGGGGAGAAGGGGAAGGAAAGAGAGAAGGAGAGGGGAGAGAAAGGAGAAGGAGAGGATAAGAAGAAGGAGAGAGGGGATAAGAGGGGAGAGGGGGGAGGGAGGGGGGGGGTAGGGGGGAGGTCAAGGTCATTAGGGCACGTGGACGGAGGCCGGAAGTCAATTGTTAACGCTTCTTGTTCATAATACTTAACGATATTAAGAAAAAAAAATCATAAAACCATCTTAAAAAAAAAAATAATAAATAAATAAACATCCTAAAACTAACCTCAACATTTCATTCCTTTAAAACACCGAAACGAACACGCCAATCACAGTAATAAAATGCAGTCAAAGAGAGAGAGAGAGAGAGAGAGTAAAAAAAAAGAAAATAAAAAAAAGGGAATAAATCACTCGTTGGAAACTGCTCCCGTCTCGTGCGTGATGAATGGACAGAAACAAATGAGCGACGACATGGCGACTCTCAACCGGAAGTGGGTGTTCAGCACTTAGCTCTTCTCGCCACTTATGCCTTTCTCTATTTTTTTTGGTGTCTTCGTCTTCTCCCTTCGTGTCTTTTTTTTTCTTATTTTTTTGTGATGTTTTATTTTTTATTTGGACCTCCCTCCTCGCTTCCCCTTTTTCTGTTTTTTTTTTTTTTTTTTTTTTTTTTTTTTTTTGCCTGTGTTCTTCCTTTTTTCGTATCCTTCTTTTTTTTATTCCCTCTAATGATCTTCCTTTCCTTTATGTTTTTTTCTCATCTTCACCCTCTCCCATCCTCTCTCTCTCTCTCTCTCTCTCTCTCTCTCTCTCTCTCTCTCTCTCTCTCTCTCTCTCTCTCTCTCTCTCTCTCTCTCATTTTCTCCACTTTTCCTCCAATTTCTTTTACATCCTGAGATAAGTCCTCAAATTTCCGTTTTCTATGGCCCTCGAGACTATAATTACGACGAGATCAGTAAACTGCTCTTTTATAATTGCTGTGTTGAAATCCTTTCATCATTACCACTTGCGCAAAGCTACTTAAAAAAATAAAAAAGAAAAAGAAAGAAAAAAAGAAAGAAAATGTATAAAAAAAGAATAAATGAAATAGTGTATATAAGAAATATCTAACCAAAACAAACAAAACATTTCTTTTATTCCTCCAGAATGAACCGAAATACAATTAAAACTACTTTACTTGTCACTAATATATTTCTTTGTTCTATTCCAGGTACGTGTCACATGATGACCAGCCAACCACATGACACAGGTATGAAATAGATAACAAAATGGGTGTAACATTACTACCAATTAGATAATTACTTGCGAGTCTTCGAAAGATATCAAAGCAATTATAATTGGATATGCTAACCCTTGAGGTCATATGTCCGAGTATCACTTTGAATGCATTAATTAGGCGATGTATTGAAGACGTGACCCTAAAAAGCAATGATTTATGACACGAAATGCAAGATAGAATAATTTGAATTCGAATTAAAAGTGGATGTTACTCACCATCATATAAGACATTGCAAAAAGACTTGTGCTTGATGTACTGTGTATCAAACAATAAGTACAAAAGTATAATCGAATAGAGATACATAAAAAAGTGTCTAGGAATAAACCAACCATCGAGAACAAAGATAAAATTCGCCAGAGAGAGAGAGAGAGAGAGAGAGAGAGAGAAAAAAATATATATAGATATATATATAGAGATATATATCGCCATAGTATGAAAACAAAACCATATTAACAACATCAAACACCGAAGCAAGAACATCGAAACAAGAACACCGAAACAAGAACACCGAAACAAGAACACCGAAACAAGAACACCGAAACAAGAACACCGAAGCAAGAACACCGAAACAAGAACACCGAAACAAGAACACAGAAACAAGAACACAGAAACAAGAACACCGAAACAAGAACACCGAAACAAGAACACCGAAGCAAGAACACCGAAACAAGAACACGGAAACAAAAACACCGACGCAAGAACACCGAAACAAGAACACCGAAACAAGAACACCGAAACAAGAACACCGAAACAAGAACACCGAAACAAGAACACCGAAACAAAAACACCGAAACAAGAACACCGAAGCAAGAACACCTAACAACGCCATTCTTCCGCTACTCGTACATTCAGAACTAAGAGTCACAGATACCCAAAATCTAGTGGCAGATGCTGTTCATTGCTGGCAGAAAAGCCCACATTCTCAGAATAGTAAAAGAGTAAAAAAAAAGAAAGTTGGAGGAGGAAGGAAAGGCGGAAGGAGGAGGGGGGGAGGGGTGAGGGGAAAGGAGTAGGGGGGGGAGGGTCAGGGAGAGGGGAGGAGAGGGTCAGGGAGAGGGGAAGGAGGTTAGGGAGGAGGAGGAGGGGGGGGGGTTAAGTGTACCGAGGAGCTTTGAACTTTTTTTCACAAAGCTTTGTTTTACGCAGAGAGAGAGAGAAAGAGAGAGAGAGAGAGAAGAGAAGAGAAGAGGAGAGAAG
>BOPN01000414.1:400954-403454 GCA_017312705.2 Penaeus japonicus | reverse complement strand
TTGCGAGGACAGCATGTCCTTTAGGGCGGCGACGACGAGTCCTCCGGCACAGCCAAGGACGGAGGCATAAAAAAAGGCGCAACTCGATCCTTCAGTCAGACTAGGGGCCCATGTCCTAAACCCTCTGTGACGTCACGCTTTGCAACGTATCGCTGATGGGGTTGTGGAGGAAGAGGAAGGAAGAGGAGGAGAAGAAGAAGGAGAAGGAAAAGAGGATGAAGAAGGAAAAGAAGGAGAAGAAGAAGAAGAAGAAGAAGAAGAAGAAGAAGAAGAAGACGTCACGCTTTGCAACATATCGCTGATAGGATTGTGTAGGAAGAGGAAGGAAGAGGAGGAGGAGAAGAAGTAGAAGGAAAAGAGGATGAAGAAGGAAAAGAAGAAGGAGAGGGAAAAGAAGGAGAAGAAGGAGGAGAAGAAGAAGGAAAAGAAGAAGAAAAAGAAGACGTCACGCTTTGCAATGTATCGCTGATGGGACTGTGGAGGAAGAGGAAGGAAGAGGAGGAGGAGAAGAAGAAGGAAACAAAGACGGAGAAGTGAAGAAGAGGGAAAAGAAGAAGAAGGAGGAGGAGGAGGAGGAAACGAAGACGGTGAAGGAAAAGAAGAAGAAAAAGAAGAAGAAGAAAAAGAAGACGTCACGCTTTGCAACGTATCGCTGATGGGATTGTGGAGGAAGAGGAAGGAAGAGGAGGAGAAGAAGAAAGAGAAGGAAAAGAGGATGAAGAAGGAAAAGAAGAAGAAAGAAGAAGAAGAAGAAGAAGAAGAAGAAGAAAACGTCACGTGTTGCAACGTATCGCTGATGGGATTGTGGAGGAAGAGGAGGGAAGAGGAGGAGAAAAAGAAGGAGGAGAAAAAGAAGGAGAAGGAGAAGAAGGAAATAATAAGAATAAAGAAGACTAAGAAGAAGGGAATAAAGGAAAAAAACAAAGGAGGAGGAGGAGTAAAAGAAGAAACAAATAACGACGAGGAAAGATATCGACGAAGTATGATAAAAAAAAAGAATGAAACAAAAAGAATGAATAAAAAGGAAGGTTGATGATGATGATGGGAAGTGACATTTATAGAGCGGATAAAAAAGAGGACAGAGGACAAAAACAAGAAGACATAATCAAATCAAAGGCGGGGAAACGATAGAGAGAATCGGATGAAATTGTTTGGAAATAATCGTGACATTATCATCATCTTCATTATTATCATGATGATTATCATGATCATTATCATCATTCATCATCATTATCATCATCATCATCATCATTATCATTATCCTCCTCCTCCTCCTCATCATCACCACCATCATCACAATTTCCAATCCTATATATACTAAATGATTTAATACAACCACGATTAACAATTTTCGATCACTTATATTACAAACTCTAATTCCCAATCCATTAAATCACTTTACCTGCTACTCGATTCCCCTCAGTCACCAGAAACCGAAAGTCCGAACACGAATAAACAAACAAATGCAAAACAAAGACAACACCTGAATCATGTCATCATCTTGTGATTTCGTGACAGCTCGAGGTCACATAGGGATGACAATCGCGATGAGGCATTTGCTCTTTCTTGTAAGATTTTCTTGTAAGATTTTCTTGTAAGAGCGTTTGATAGAAAGTGTAGATTTTTTTTTCAAATGTATGTGCGTTATTATTTATATGGTTGTAGGTGAATATACTCGTATAGGTACGTAACCGTGGTTTTAACTAATCATGTGTACACACGCGCTCGCAGACACAGACATGCGCGAATGCACGCATGTACACACGCACGTACACACACACACGCACGCACGCACACACACACACACACACTCTCTTATACATACGTTCGAATACATATGCACTTATGCATAATCATGAACGGCCATGCACACAATCTCACACACACCCACACTCTTAAGCAACAATCTCACATAAACACATATAAACAAAGAAGCGCTCATGCATTCATACAAATCTTTACGATAAACATTCACGTGTATGAACATATGCACACACACACACAGTCACGCAGTCACACACGCACAGACACACACACACAGTCACAAACACACACAAACACACACACACACAGTCACACACGGGCACACACACACACAGTCACAAACACACACACACACATACACACACACGGGCACACACAGTCACACACACACACACACACACACACAGTCACACACAGTCACACACACACACACACACACACAGTCACACACAGGCACATAGTCACACACACACACAAACACACACACGCACACACACAGGCACACAGACTCATACATATTCATGCAGGGAATTCATATCTCCGCTGCCCGACGTCCTGTTCAATATCTCTGAGATGCCGGTCTTCCTTCCGGCTCCCTCTTTGGTTATTTCTTTGTTTCTCCTTGGCTGCTCTCATCCCGGATCTTTTCTCGTCCCGTTCTTTCTTTCTTTTTTTTCTTTCTCTTTTTTCTTTCTTTTTTTCTTTCTCTTTTTCTTTCTCATTTTCTTTCACATTT
>BOPN01000414.1:388454-393454 GCA_017312705.2 Penaeus japonicus | reverse complement strand
CCCTAGGGAGGTCTTAGATCTCTCCCTTCCTCCTTCCCTCTCTCCCTCCCTTCCCCCCTCTTCTCTTTCCTCTTGCTCTCTCTCTCTCTCTCTCTCTCTCTCTCTCTCTCTCTCTCTCTCTCTCTTTCTTCTTCTGCTCCCCCTCGTTCTTCTCTTCGCTTCTTCCATCTCTCTTTTTTCTTCTCTTCCTTCGTCCCTCATCTCCCTTCTCATCTTTCTTCCTTTTCCTCTCTTCATCTCCCTTCTCTTCCCTCTCTCCCTCCTTCTTTCTTCTCTTCATTCTCTCCCCTCTCTCCCTCCCTCTTTCCTCTCTTCCTTCTCTCCCTCCCATCTTTTCCCAGCCTCTTTGCTCCTCTTCCCTTCATCCGTCTTCCCCTTTTCCCTTTCCGCTTCCCCTCCCTCCCTCTCCTCCCTTCCTCTTTCTCCTCCCTCCCTCTCCTCCCTTCCTCTTTCTCCTCCCTTCCTCCCTCTCCATCTCCATCCACCCCCTTTCCTGCCTCTTCCACTCCCTCCCTCCCTCCCTCCCTCCCTCCCTCCCTCCCTCTCTTCTCCCCCTCCCCCCAGTTCTCCCTAGAGGGGAATCTACACTATTAGCCGTGGGAAAATATACCCTCAGGGAAATTCCTTTTGAGAGAATATATCACACGAACCAAGAGGGTCGTCAAGGAACCAGCTGTTGCAAGGTTGAGTGATGTTGGAGAAAGTGACAGGTAGCGGGGTCCTGTATGACACATATGCAAAGATGGTGAGAAAAAGAGGTTCCTCGGGTGAAGAAATACCAGAGAAGGATGTATGGATGAGAAGAATCGTATGGTAGATTTTTTCAATCTTTCTCTCTCTCTCTCTCTGTCTCTCTGTCTCTCTTTCTCTCTCTCTGTCTTTAATTTTCTCTCATTTTTCTATGTTTATTTCTTTGTTTGTCTCTCTTTCTTTGTTTCTCTCTCTTTCTTTCTCTCTCTCTCTCTCTCTCTCTCTCTCTCTCTCTCTCTCTCTCTCTCTCTCTCTCTCTCTCTCTCTCTCTCTCTCTCTCTCTCTCTCTCTCTCTCTCTCTCTCTCTCTCTCTCTCTCTCCTTCACTCTATCTACATCTCTATCTCGCCCTCTCTCCCACTCATCTTTCTCTTCCTCTCGCTCTATCTACATATCTCCATAAAAATGTTCCCCTTCCCCTTCATTCTCTCTCTTATCACTTCACCCTCTCCATCTTCTCGCCCTTATCTCCCTTCTCCCCTATTCGCCTCTTCCCTCCCCCCTCCCCTTTCGTCACCTACTCCCCCACCCCCTATTACTCCCGCCGACTCCATTCATTATTCAATTTATTCACGCAATATGAAGCTGATAACGTAACTCACCGTGGCGTCGCTGGCTCTCTGTCTGTCTTGCTTATCTGTCTTTCTTGTTTGTCTGGCATATCTGTATGTCTATCTGTATTGTTTGTCTGTAATGTCTGTATTTTTATGTCTTGTTTATCTATCTGTCTGTCTGTCTTGTTTGTCTGTAATATCTGCATGTCTATCGGTCTGTCTATCTATCTGTAATATCTATACGTCTGTCTGTTTTGTATACCTGTCTGTCTTTCTTGGCTACAAGCGTTATCTGTCTGCCTGTCTAAGGGTGTGCTGTTTCGTCTGCTCGTTCCTTACGGGAGGATTCAAGTCACTAATAATAAGCTTCATACGTCTCGGCTTCACATAATCCTTGTTAATCCTGGACATCCTAGCTCCTAAGAATCCTTTGATGATCTCATTCTCATCTCCCTGTCTTTATCATCTGCGGGAATCTAACGTAAACTAACACAAAAGGCAAAAACAACAAACATTAGTCGAGGGAAAGAATTTGTAGAATTTCCTCTCCCGACGCGAATGTCGTTTTTTTTTCTTTCTACGCATACGCATACACAAAGATAAAAACACACACGGACGTACACACACACACACACACACACACACACACTCAGACACAAAAATAGCTACACACACAAATACTCATACACACACACACTCTCCCTTCCCCCTTACACATCAACACACACAAACACACAAACACACGCACACAAATACACCTCCACCCCCACCCCCACCCCCACCCCCTACCCCCCAACACACCCTCCCCACCCACCAACAAATCAGCGTAAAGGATCATGTTTTATAAATCCCTCCCTTTTTCCTCACGAAACAGCCGCGACCGCAGGACTTCTCTGGTCTGGGACCTCCTGACACGGGGCTGGGGTCAGAGGCGAGACCGTGACGCAGGCCAGGCACGAGGGTAGGACGGGGGAGGGGGGGATAGAGGGAGGAGATTGGGGAAAGGGGGGTGAGGGAGAGAGAGGGGGGAAAGGGGAGAGGACACGGGGAGGATGGGGAGAGAGAGGGACGGGGGGGGGGGGGGGGGGAGAGGGAAGGACGGAGAGAGAGAGAGAGAGGAGGAGAGGAAGATGGTGGAGAGTGAGGGCAAAGAACGATAGAAGAGAGAGGGAGGTGAAGGAGAGAGAAGGGGGGAAAATAAGGTGAGAAGGAAGAGAGAGAAAGTGAGAGAGAGAAAGAAAGTGTGTGAGAGAGAGAGAGAGAGAGAGAGAGAGAGAGAGAGAGAGAGAGAGAAGGGGAGTGGAGGAAAGATGTAGAAGAGGGAAATGTAGAAGGCGAAGAGAGAGTAGGATTAAGAGGCGAGGGGTCAAGGAGAAGAGGATGAGGGATAGAGAGAAGACAGAGAAAGGGACGAGGGGACGGAGAAGAGGAAAAAAAAAAAAAAATTGGGAAATAAGAGGACACGGGAAAGGGGAAAACCCAAGAGGGGAATAGGGGAAGTGGACACGATAAGGGAAGAGGGGAGAGAGGGGAAAGGGGGACTATAATCGTGTGCCGAGGAGTGGACCCTCGTCACTTGTCACAACACTGCCATCCTAACCAGCCATCCTTCACTAAGACCAACACCTTTTTCCTCCTATTTCTCTTCTCCCTCTTCCCCTTTTCTTCCCTTTTCTTCCTCTTCACCAATCATCATCATTACCCTTATCTTTACCATTATTATCATTACCATTATCATTAACATTATTATCATCGTCATCATCATCATCTTCATCATCTTCATCCTCATCCTCATTACCATCATCATCACATCATCACCATCAGTGTCATCTTCTTTTTTCTCTTTCTTCTCCTCCTTTTCTTTCCTTTTCCGAAGAGTATTCCAAATTCGGTGACCAAACGCGATTTTCTCCCTCCTGGGCCCACACTTTCTCCTATTACTACGATCGCTCAGTGGAACAATGAACCGTAATATATATATATATATATATATATATATATATATATATATATAAATTTTTTTCTATCTATTTACTCATCAGTATATCAGTATTTCTATCATTGTCCTTTTAGCCATCTGATAACCATATGAGAATACTACGACCGGTACAAAAAAAGATAAAAAAATAAAAGATAAATAAATAAATGACATAAAGGTCGTTCGCCAAAAGACACGTGTGCTTGGGGGGGGGGGGGGTGTCCCTCAGGTGGTGCAAGGGACGGAGATGTAGTGTATATGTTCTCATGCAGGATGTTGTGACGTGAGGCTTCCTTACGACTTGATGGGTCATATTCCTGGTTTTCTTCCTCTTCCTTGGGTTCCTCCTCTCTCCCTCTCTCTTTCTCTCTCTCTCTCTCTCTCACTTTGGCTTTTCTTTCTCTCTTCCTCTCTCTGTCTCTCTCTCTCTTTTGTTCCCTCTCCCCCCTACTCTATCTCTCTCCTTATTCTCCTTTTCTCTCCCTCCTTCCCTTTCCTTCATTCCCTCCCCCTATCCTTCCCATCCCCCTTTCCCCTCCCATCCCCTCTACCACCTTTCCTCTCTCTCCTCCCTTTTACCTCCCTCTCCTCCCTTTTACCTCCCACCCTCCTCTCTTCTCTCCCCTCCTCTCTTCCCTCCCTCCTCCCCCCACCATCCCCCCACCAGGAGATGGATTTCCAAGCCCACAGAGCGGCGCCAGTACAACAGTTCCTCTCTCCCAATGAAGTCCTTTTTGATCATTAGTCACAATAAACGCAACAGACAGACGCAACAGACAGACGCAACAGACAGACAGACACCGGCAAAAGGTTCGGTCTATTTTTGAAGCCTCAACGATCTACTTGAGGGATTAAGTAGGAGAGAAGAATTGATAGAGAGATTGAAAGGTTCACATTGATGGGAACTGAGCTCACGATATTGGGCTTCAACAAAGAGATTGAGATTTGGGCCCCGATGGTGTCTGGTATTTTGGGCCGAAGTTTAGGCTTTGGAGATTTGATGATTAAGAAAATGAAAAGTGATGATAATCAGTCTGGTGAAAATGATGATGATAGCAATACAAATAAAGACAATGTTTCTGTGATGCTGTATTGAGAGTGATAACAATAATGGTGATGAAGATGATGACAATAACAATAATTACCTAAATAAAGATGGTAACAACATTAGCACTACAAACAAACAAACAACTACCCTACGACTGCAGTTACTATTATTCCTACACTTACTAGAGCTAATAATAACGATTACAAGAGCAGTCAGCTTTAGTAAACAGCATAGTAACAAAGACAGACCCCGACAAAAGAAGAAAATAAAAAGACGAATCCCACAAAGAGAATAAAAACACGTCAGAGGAATGTCTGTAATAATGCATGTTAAAAGGACCAGTTTTTTTCGTATATTTCTTTGTATTTTCTTTCCATTCTGTTCTTGTCTCCTTTATCACATCTCCTGTTTTTACTCTTTTCTCTATGTCCCCCCTTTTTCTTCTGTAGTTTCCCCTTTCCATTGATTTTTTATCTATATTTTCTTTAGTCAGTAATTCATATCTACACTGAGAATAATATTTAAGGGCGAATATTTGTAATGTTTGATAATAATAATGATAATATCTAAGAGAGAATAAAATTGAAAGAAGGAAAGAATATGAGAGGAAGAGCGAAAGAGAGAGAAGAAGGGGTCACAGAAAGGCAGAGAAGACGCATCTACACAAGGGT
>BOPN01000414.1:380954-385954 GCA_017312705.2 Penaeus japonicus | reverse complement strand
TCCTCCCCCAACCCATTAACTTCTTCCTCGTCATCATGGGCATTGTGGCACTCCTTATCCCCCCCTCCCCCTGTTTCCCACATCTATGCCCCCTCCCTCCCTTCGTATCCCTTCCCCCTCCCCCTCTCTCAACCATCACCCCCTCCTTCCTTATGCCTCCATCATCACTTCTCCCTCACCCTCCCTTCTCCCTTAACCTCCCTCCTTCCTCCCTCCACCACAACCCCCCTCCCTTCATCCTCCCCCTTCCTCCACCACCCCCTCTCCCCCTCTCTCAACCCCCCCCTCCTTCCTTATGCCTCCATCATCACTTCTCCCTCACCCTCCCTTCTCCATTAACCTCCCTCCTTCCTCCCTCCACCACAACCCCCCTCCCTTCATACCCCTCCTCTCCCTCCACCACAACCCCCCTCCCTTCATACCCCTCCTCTCCCTCCACCACAACCCCCCTCCCTTCATACCCCTCCTCTCCCTCCACCACATCATCCCCTCCCTCCACCACATCCCCCTCCCCCTCCACCACAACCCCCTTCCCTTCACCCCTCCTCTCCCTCCACCCACAGCCCCCTCCCCTTCCTTACCTCCTCTCCCTCCACCACAACCCCCCTCCCTTCAAGCTCTCCCCTCCCCCTCCCCACAACCCCCTTCCCTTCCTGCCCCTCCTCTCCCTCCCACCACAACCCCCTCCCTTCATCCTCCCCCTCCCCCTCCACACAACCCCTTCCCTTCACCACCCCCTCCTCCCACAACCCCCTCCCTCCACCACAACCCCCTTCCCTTCATACCCCTCCCCTCCCTCCACCACAACCCCCCTCCCTTCATCCTCCCCCTCCCCCTCCCTTCTCCCCCCCTCCCCCCAACCCACCAAGGTCTAATTCCTTAACGGATCTTGGTCACAGGGTCGGCGTAGTAATTAAGATAACAAATGATGCCAGTAATTTTTGGTAATGTTACTTGCCAAGACTGACGGTGTTCGTTCTAATTATGTTTTGACGGAGGTTGATAATGTTTAAATGGGTATGGTATGTTAACGGTGGCGTTGTTGTTTATATTCGTGAATGTTATCGTTATTAATAGGGTTGCGGTAGTACCAAGAAGATAGCTCCTCCCTCCCCACCTAAATAAAAAAAAATATGAGAGACAAAAAGATATAAATGTAAAAATACTATTACAGAGAAAAATAAGAACAAAAACAAAATATCAGCAAGAAACACATTTCCGAATTGTTATTAGAATCATGTTCTTGTTAGATATTTTGATTCAGAATTTCCATTATTTCTTTTTATAGATGTCAGTCAACAATAAAAGTCGAACATGATAACAGAAATTACCATAATTACCTATTTGATCGCGATAATTATCTAGTATTAATTAAAGAGATTTTCGTGTCTTTAGAAAGACTTTTGTTTATCTTTTCTTGCTATTAGTTTGATTCGTGTTCTCTCTCACTCACTGTCTCTCTCTCTCTCTCTCTCTCTCTCTCTCTCTCTCTCTCTCTCTCTCTCTCTCTCTCTCTCTCTCTCTCTCTCTCTCTCTCTCTCTCTCTCTCTCTCTCTCTCGCATTAACGTTTTGTCACACCTGTTTAGATATTTTTAATGTGGCTGAACAATTTGGCTGAAACAAAAATAGTGTATGATAAGAGAGTATTTTTCTTAATATCAGTTGCTGTGAGAATCAGCCAAGGATTGACTGATAAGGCAAATTTCAAGAATGAAAACATTTTTTTTTTTTTTTCATTTCTACCGTTTCTTCTCTTTTCCCTTTCCCGTTGCCTTTCCCGCGCCTCCCTGCTGACCCCTGACCCCTGAGCCCTGACCTGACCCCGAACGGCTCCCCGGCGACTTACCCGAGCATGGCGATGCCGGCGACGGCGACGGTGACGAGCAGGATGCGCTGGTTGAGCACGACGTCGCTCTTGATCTGCATGACGGCGCTGCCCAGCTCGTCCAGGTCCTGCGACACCTCCAGCGCCACCGTCTTGCGCTCGACGGGCACCTCCCTCACGGCCGAGACCTCCGGAGCGGGGCTGCCGCCCTCGCGCGTGGAGGCGTGCGAGGCATGGGTGGCGGGCGGCGTGGGCGGGAACGGCTGGCGGCGCGTGGGCGGTTGCAGGGCGGTCACGGCGGGGCTGGCGGCGACGGCCTCCTGTTTGGGCAGCAGCTCGGCGTCGCCCTCAGGCTCTGCGGGCGAGGGCTCGGACTCCGCGGGCGGCACGGGCGTGGTGGTGTGGGCGGCGGGGGCCTCCTCCCGAGGTGGGCGTGACGTGTGCATGGCGTCCTCGTGGACTTCCTCCTCCTCGTCATCCTTCACTCGCTTCTTGTTCTTCCTCTGCCTCTTCTTCTTGCGCTCCTCCGACCTCCTCCTGTGCTCCGCCTCGTCCTCCGCCTCCGGCTCCGGCTCCGCCTCCTCCTGCGGCCTCTCGCTGTACAGGAGGGAGCCGTCGACCGTCTCGCTGATGAAGACCTCGAGCGTGTTCTCCTCGACGCACTGGAACTCCTTGTTGCTGCCTTCGTGGCACAGGCACAGGTCGTTGCACCAGTGCACGCGGTCCTCCAGCAGCCACGACGCGCGCTCCATCTTCATGGCGTGGTGGGAGCTGATGCCCAGGAGCGCGTAGATTTGGTTCCGCTCGAAGCACTGCAGCTGCATCTGCGTTCCCGTGCGGCACATGCACAGCGTGGAGCACCAGTACAGGTCGCCCATGACGCTCGTCCTCTGGCCTGGCACGGCCTGCGCCTCGGGCAGCAGGCTCGACGCCATCGCCAGCACCGACAACAACTCCAGCATCCTCATCTCTCGCTCGTGTCACAAGACGCAAGTCGGTCGAGCCTCAGACAAACGAGTCGCGCCCCGGGCAGTGAGTGAGTGCGTGTGTGCGCGTGCGCGAGTCGTCGAAGGCGCTTGTCCGCGGGCACGAGGTGACCAGAGGGAGCGGCGTCTGGCTCACTACTGAGCCTCGGAGTCTGTGGGAGGCGGGCAGGCTCCGGCAGCCGAGGGGGAGGGAAGGGGAGGGGGAGGGTGGGACACAGGAGAGCAGGGACCCCTCTGCACCCACCCTGCCCACCCTCCCACGGCGGGGTTACCAAAGGGAGGTCAAACGTCACGCTGCCAGGGGTCGCCACATGACAACGTGACGTGACGCCGCGGTCGTGTTTTGTTGCGGACGCCGTAATCCGCAGGGAGGGAGCTTCTTGCGGCGCCCGGACGCAGGGCGGCGCCAGGGACACGCAGGGCGGCGATCAACACGAGAATGACAGCTGTACCTCGCTCTTTGCCGGATGAATTAATACACACACGCACACACGCACACACACACACACACACACACACACACACACACACACACACACACACACACACACACACACATATATATATATATATATATATATATATATATATATATATATATAAATATATATATATAAATAAATACATACATACATACATACATACATACATACATACACACACACACACACACACACACACACACACACACACACACACACACACACACACACACACACACACACACACACACACACACACACACACACACACACACACACACACACATCAAATATACTGGATACACATGTACATACAAACACAAAGTAGAAGTACAAGACCGAAAGTAAAACAAAACAAACCTACACACATAATAATATTTTTTTCATTTTCCAAGAGACGAAGCATTAAACGGATTATTAAAGAGATTATTAAACGGGCTATTGTACCGCCTCATAAGCCCTCGTATATCTACAGGACATGAATTACTACAGCTGTTTGCGTAGTATTTCCTCTGCCTTTAACGAAGAACGGATGGTGATTCATATTGCAAGTGTTTTTGCAGATGAATATTAATGTTTGTGAAGTCATTGTGAATATTAATCTCCTGCAATTATCGTTTTGAAGTTGTGGTTACTCATGCAATGGTTGTGATGATAGATATTTTGATATAGAAAGACAATGTTTGATTATGTGATAGAATGATAGTGAACTATATTACTGTTATTAGTTATTTAATGTTATCATGACATCTAATACCTAATCAATGTTAGATATTCAATGACTAGTAATGAATTAAGGTTTGCTAATCTGATTCCACCTGAATCTCTTTGATTGCTATATATCATTTTTCCCTTTTTAAAATCATAAAAAAAAAATCCTCAATCAGATTCGATTCCGAGAATGCGTGAAACATGCAATATATGCAATAGGCTTGGTCAATGCTCATGCAATTGCAGAACACTAAACCGTGCAACATAAACGGTAAATTCATGATGATTGCGTTTGTTCTTTCCGTGTGTTGTGTAAGCGGTGCTCTCTGCAAAAGCATATTGCAACAGCACTAATACGATATGAATCTATATCTATATCTATATATGTATCTATATCTACATTGATATCTATCTATCTATATCTATCTATCTATCTATATATTTATATCTATCTATCTATCTATCTATCTATATATATATTGGTATCTATATCAATATCTGTATCAATATATCTTTATATATATATATATATATATTGATCTATATATCTATATGCATATCCATCCATCTCCCTATATCTATATCTATCTATCTATACACACCTATCTATCTATCTACCTGTCTCTATCTATCAATCCATATGAACTATACATCTATCTATCTATATCTACATCTAAATCTATATACATATTCACTTATCTATCTATAAAGTATATAACAAATGCACGGCCGAAAAGGGGCGGTGACCGCGAGAGAGAGAATTAAAAATAAAGACACGTGTAATTTCTTTTTGATTTATAGTGACACGGAATACCTCATGGTGACTCCTTTTGACCTGATGCTGAATAGCTGATGTGCAATCTGCTTTCAACCTCCCTACCCCCCCCCACACCCCTCTCCCCCCACCCCCGCCCCTCTCCCCCTCCCCCCTTCTGAATGGGGGAGGGGAGGGGGGGAAGGGGGTGCGTCGCCTCTAGTCTTATTGCGTGATGTTA
>BOPN01000414.1:370954-373454 GCA_017312705.2 Penaeus japonicus | reverse complement strand
TATATATATATATATATGTATATAGGATTCATCTAGCGTAAGTGTGTCATGTTTTGAAAGTGACAACCTATAGCTCATTAACCCTGAACATAAGGACATACATCTCTCAATAAATCATTTACAATAGGCCTAATCGGTGTCTTACCTTCGCAGGCACACGCCAATACTCACAGGCAATCATAGGCATATAAACAAAGCATTTTTCAACTGGCAAACACTCCCAGACACTCACACGCAAACATACACAACAGAGATATACAATTTAGTCTAGGCAGAGAGAGAGACTGGATCCCGATGCCAAATTTGGTATACGGGAGAAAGGACAAGGATGGGGGGAGGGGAGGGGGGTAGGACAAGGGAGGGGGGTGTAGGATTAGGGGGGGAGGGTGTCCTTATGACGTCATTGTATCCTTCTCGGACAGACACAATTCCCCACTGTGTCTCTCCCCTTACCTCTCCCACCTCCCTCCCTCCTTCCTCCCTTCCCTTTCTATTTCCCCTCCCGTAGCCTCATCAAACTAACGAAGGATATTGAAGGAATCTCCTCTTTCATAGATGCTTGTGCATTCTCGGAAATGACGACAGAGTGATTAAAAAAAGGAAAAAAAAAGAAAAAAATATTTAGAGCACAAAAAAGAGAGAGAGAGAGAGAAAAAGGAAACAGAAAGCTAGATTTTACGTGCTTTTGTTGCAGGAGAAATGCCCGGATGTAGGTTAGATCAATATTTTGTCATTGGTTTATTTGCTTCATAGCGCTGGGCATATACTGACGCTTTTATTCATCAGTTACTATCCTTATGTCCTTTTGGTTTGTGTATATGTGTGCGTGTATCTGTGTGTCTGTGTGTGAAAAAAATGATTATTGCCAACAAGAAGTATTTCCTGACAGAAACCTACTTTTTACTAGCAATAAAACGCAGGAAGCAGAGAGAGAACTGTGTGCTGTATTTACATATACAAATGTGCATGTGTACATATTGCACAAATATTTATCCTTGCATGATAAAAAGTGAGGAGTTTAAATGTAGAAATTTAGATGGTAGATGCCTATATACACACATATATAAGTATATATAAATAACATATATATGTATATATATGTATATATATATATACATATATACACATATATATACACACACACTGTTTATATATATATATATATATATATATATATATATATATATATATATATATATATATATATATATGTGTGTGTGTGTGTGTGTGTGTGTGTATGGGTGTGTGTGTTGCCTAACATAACACAAACGCATCGAAAAATCTCAAAACAAACATTTCTTAGGAAAAGCAGCAACAACAACAACAACGGGACTAGGAACTCACAATTAAATCCTTTTGTACCAAGTCGGAAATGCCGTCGTTGGCATAAACCTCGTAACCATAGGATAATAGGAACGCATATGGCTACCATAGGATACCATTTCTCATTTTTTCTTAGAAGAAGAGCAATACGAAAAGAAAACAAACAAACAAACAAACAAAGGCTGATGTGCAATAAGAGACTAAAATTGACAGAACGTATCAAGTGTGAAAGTGAAGAGATGAAATAGGAAAAAAATACGTATATTGCAATTTCTTGGAAGATCTTTTAATCTGGCTGTCTCTATCACTGGATGGCTGTTCTCGTAATCTCTCTCTCTCTCTACTTCCCTCCCTCAATCCTTCGGCTCTCTTTATATCTCTCTTCCTCCCTCTCAGTATCTTTCATTCTCTCTTTCACTCCTCACTTTTTATTCTCCTCTCTCTCTCTCTATCCCTCTCCTCTCACTCTCACTTTTTATTTTCCTCTCTCTCTCTCTCTCTCACACACACACACACATTCATCTGTTTTTTTCTTATTTTTTATTCTTCTCTCTCTGTTTCTCTTTAAATCCTCATATCCATCCATCTCCATCTTCTTCGTCTTCTCCATCCCTCCCTTCCCCCTTAGTCTCTCCTCTTATTCTCTTCTAACCCCTCCCTTTCTCTCTCTCTTCCTGACACCACTCTTTTCTCGCATGACAAAAAAAACAAAAAAAAACTTCTATCTTCTGTCTCTTCTTTTAGACATTTTCAATATAAAAAATGCACACTTCACCATCTGCAAGGTAAGCTTCAGGTACGTCTTGTCACAGAAGATGAACCGTAAGAAAGAAGAATCAGGTTAGAATGGTAATAAGAAAGGAATGGCCAGATGAACTAACTAGCACGTTAAATAAGCGAAGTCAAATCGTTACAATGTCCCAAACGACCCAATTGAGATAATTCACAAACGGGAAAGGCAGAACTTAAAAAGTTGGGCTAATAAATAAAACAGCAAAGAGTTGCTTCTACGTAGTATGGCAACGGGGCTATGAACTCGTTAGCAATTACAGAAACAAGTTCTAAAGGTAAGAAGTTAATGTTTGGACGAGCTTATTCGACAGCAGGACGGAGAGATAGGACATGGTAATTGTTATGAGTAATAAACAGGTTAGCGATGTTAAAGAGCTTATGAAAA
>BOPN01000414.1:358454-363454 GCA_017312705.2 Penaeus japonicus | reverse complement strand
AAAAAGGAGAAGAAGAAAGGGTGGGAGAAGGAGGAGGAGAAGGGGAGGAAGAAGGAAGAGGACGAGAAGTTAGAGGAAAAAGGAAGAGAAGGAGAAGGAGAATATAGAAAAAGAAGATTAAGAAAGAGAAGCAGAAGGAAAAGGAGATGGAGATGGGGAAGAAGAAGGAAAATGAGAAAAATAGGAGATGGAGAGGGAAAAGAAGAGGAAGGAGAAGTAGGAGTTGGGTAATAGGGAGAGGAAGGAGAGCGAAAAGGAGAAAAAGGAAAAACAAAGAAGGAGATGGAGAAAGAGAAGGAGAAAGAAAAGGAAAAGAAGAAGGAAATAGAGAAGAAAAAGAAGGAGAAGAAAAATTAGGAGGGAAAGAGGAAGAAGGAGAAGAATAAAAACAAAAGGAGGAAGATAAAAAGAATAATGATTCATATTGATAACATAAAATAATTCTATTACGCTTTCACAAAATCAAATATCTATTACTTGGTCTTTCCCTCTCCCTGATTCTTCACTCCTTACCTATCTCATTTTCTCTTTTTAATATTCTCTCTCTCCCCCACCCTCTTCCTCTCTCTGCCTTCCGTCATCCCTCCTCCTTCTCCTCCTCTCCTCTCCTCCTCGTTCTTCCCCTTATCTCCTTCCCTTATTCTGCCCCACTCTCCTTCTCCATCTCCCCTCGTTTGCTCCCTTCTCGCTCTCCTTCTCCCCTTTCTCCCACCTCGTCTTTCTTCTCTCTTCCCTCTTCCCTCGCCCTTACTCTCACCTCCTTCCCCCTACTCCTCTCACCACTTTCCTCCACCTCTCTCCTTACCTACTTCTTCCCCCCTCCCCCTCCTCCTCCTCCTTCTCCTCCACCTCCCTCTCCCTATCCCCTCGCCTCCTCCTTTTTCTCCCCCTCCTCCATCTCCTCGTCCCCTCTCCACTTTCCGTCCCCCTTTCCTCTCTCCCCCCTTTTCCTCTCCCCTCCCCTCATCCATCTCCGCTTTCACCCTCGCCTCCCCCCTCCCCTCATCCATCTCCGCTTCCCCTCTCCCCTCGCCTCCTTCTTCTCCCCCTCCCCTCATCCATTGCGTCCCCTCTCCCCTCTCCGTCTCCCCTCACCTCCTGCTCCTTGAACCGGAAGCTGCGGGGGATAGAGGGAGGGCTGTGTGCGTGAGTGAGTGACTCGCCAAATGTGCTGTACTAGCTCCTTCTCCTCCTCTTTCTCCTCCTCCTCTTTTACCGCCTTTTCCTCTTCCTCCTCCTCCTCCTCTTCTACCTCCTTCTCTTCCTCCTCCTCCTCCTCCTCTTCTACCTCCTTATCATCTTGTCTTCTAGCCCCTCCTCCTTCTCATTGACATATTTTTACTTGCTTCTGTATCTCTTCCCCTTTCTTTCATCTCCTCTTCTACTTCCTATCCTCTCCTTTTCCTCTTCCTCCACCTCCTCTTTAGCATATTTTTATTGTCCACTCTTCCTCCCCTTTTACTTCCTTGCTCTCTCTTCCTCCTTCTCCTTCTCCTTCTCCCTTTCTACCTCCTCCATCTGCTCTTTGTCATACTTTTCCTCCCTCTCTTCCTTCTCTTTTACCTCTTCCTCATCTTTCATATCATCGTTTCCTCTTCCTCCTCCTCTTCTACCTCCTCCGCCTCCGCTTCTCATCCTCTCTTACCTCTCCTTGTCCCGTCTGTTCTTCTAGCTCCTCCCTGTTATTTCCCTTTTTATTCTTCCCTTCTTCCTTCTCCTCGACTTCTTATAATTTGTTGTCATCTTTTTCTCCTCTTCTTTCGTTTTTTTCTACTTTCTCTTTGTCATGATCTATTTTCTCTTTCTCCTTTTCTTTTTTTTTATATTTTTCCTTTTCTTTCATATATTTCTCTTTCTTTCTCCCTCTCTCTCTATTTTAACCCCCCCCCTCTCTCTCCTCTTCTCTTCTCTATCTCCAGCTTTTCTCTCTCTTCCACTCCCACTCTCTCTCCATTTATCCTTCCCTCCCTCCCTTCCTCTTTCTATTTCCTCCCCTCCTCCTTTCCTCCCTCTTCTCCTTCCTACCGCGTCATTTCTTTCAACACTCTCTCTTTCCTCCTCCTTTCTTTCTTTCCCCTCTTCCCTAATTTCGCTCCTAAACTCCCCTCATTCAGCCACCCTCGGTTCGCTGTCACACACACAAACATCACATAGCTCTTTCTCCCTCTCTACTTCCCTTTATTTATTTTTCTTCTTTTCCTTTTTTTCTCTCTCTCTATCCCTCTCTTTCTGTCTCTGCCTGGCTGTTAATCTCTGTTTGTGACTTTCTCTCTCTGTCTGTCTGTCTCTCTCTCTCTTTCTCTCATTCTTTCTCTCTCTCTATCTGTCTGTATCTCTCTGTCTCTGTCTCTGTCTCTCTCTCTCTGTCTCTCTCTCTCTCTCTCTCTCTGTCTCTCTCTCTCTCTGTCTGTCTCTCTCTCTCTCTCTCTCTCTCTCTCTCTCTCTCTCTCTCTCTCTCTCTCTCTCTCTCTCTCTCTCTCTCTCTCTCTCTCTCTCTCTCTCTCTCTCTCTCTCTCTCTCTCTCTCTCTCTCTCTCCCTTGCCTTCTTCCTCTCTGTCTTCCTTCCTTCCCCTTCCTTCCTCCATTCTCCCGCGGTTCGAGTAAACAAGCTGTCCCGAAGAGGTGTAAACAAGAATTAAGATTTTTCACCATTTACACCATTTTACGCCCTGGTTAGCGTTCTCCGTTTCCTTCTCTTATTCCTTTTCTTCTTTCTCTCTCATTCTCTTGAGTATTTTCGTTTCTCTCTTTTCGTTGTTTTCCTCTTTACACACTGCATTCACGGACAATTATAATAACAATAGTGATGTTATATATATATATATATATATGTATATATATATATATATATATATATATATGTATGTATATATATACATACATATATATATATATATATATATATATATATATATATATATATATATATATATATATATATATATATAATGATATAACGACTTATTCACATGTATCATTCATAACAATAGGGATGAAAAAAAATATGATATTGATAATAATTTGGACAATAACACCTAACTGACACCAACAGTAACGAAAACAACAACAGTAACGTAAAGATACAAACACGTAACAAAAACAAAGTGCAAGAACAAAGCAAAATACATGATAGTGACCTTCTTCTCTATTACATTTTATTATTTTACATTTTTTGTTTACATTTGTCGCCACTAGATGTCAGCACCGTTGCGCGTATCTAAAAATAGACGACATTTGATGCTTTCATGCTTTTCTTGTTTAGATTTTGTTTCTTGATGTTGATATGACGATGTTTTTTTTGTTTTCTATTTCTGAAGATGTACGTTTATACATTGTGGTTTTAAGTATGTAGATAAGGGATGAGGTTATATATGTATATATATATATATATATATATATATATATATATATATATATATATATATATATATATATATATATACATATACATATACATATACATATACATATACATATACATATACATATACATATACATATACATATACATATACATATATGGATATATATATATATATATATATATATATATATATATATATATATATATATATATATATATATATATATATAAAGTATATAGATAAGGGATGAGGTTATATATATATATATATATATATATATATATATATATATATATATATATATATATATATATATATATATATATTTATATATATATACATATACATATATCTATACACAAACACATATCCGTAATGATTGAATATCTAATACGTGTGCCTGAGCATCCAATTCATACTACCTATTTCTCCTATTCGACTCCATTGCAACTTCTCTACCTCAACTTCCAACCTACATCAACCCATCTATCAACTTCAATCCCAACCCCCCTACCCCCCTTGCGTCATTTCTATCCTTTATTCATCCTTAATCCCGAGAGAAATAGAAAAAAATAGTTGATTTAGACATATTTGTATAAGCCTAATACCCTGACGAAACCTAGTGGAGGCAAAGACATACATCCTGTATGAATTTCCTTGTGCAAATCCTTTCGCTTGGGAGACAGGCATGTTTACGTCCCCTGCTCCTATGACACCTCCCCCCCCCCGTCGCCTTCACCTCCTCCTTCCCCTCCCTTCTCCTCTCCCTTCTCCTCTCCCCCTCCCCCTCGCCACATCCTCCTTATCCAACACCACCTCCCTGAGTCCTAGCTCGGGCTTTCTCACTTTCCCACTCGTTTCTACTCTCTATACATGAACCCATCTGTATATATGTATATGTATATATATACATATACATACATGTATATATATATATATATATATATATATATATATACATACATACATACATATATATGTATATATATATATATATATATATATATATATATATATATATATATATATATATATATATATATATATATATACACACACATGCATATAAACATAGACATATACATGTACATACCCATACACATACACACACACATACAGATACACACAAACACACACACACATATATATATATACACACATATATATGCATATACACACACATTTATCTCTTCATGAATCTTTTTATCTATCTATTCATCTTCGACCTTCTTTCTCTCTCTCTCTCTCTCTCTCATCCTCCCTCCAGTCCTTCCTCCACTCTCTTCATAATCTTTTGTTAAGCACTGTTGCAGCTACTGACAACCTGCCCTAGGAACAGAGGGGGTCGTTGTTCAGTATGTATATGTGAAGGTCAGACGGATTCAATGTAGCAAAGGGTCACAGTGCAACATGGGTACAGCTAGGTCACTGCAGCGTTATGTTGACACTCTCGACTTAGCTGGGTACAGTGCACGCCTTATGATAGTGACAGTTGATCAATTAATATTCAAAAGGGAGGGAAAATTAATGGTTCTTGATATACTATTATTCATATAGATAAAGATGACTGAATAATCTATATAATCTTTTATTTCGTTTTGTTTTTATATATATATATATATATTTTTTAAAGTG
>BOPN01000414.1:343454-345954 GCA_017312705.2 Penaeus japonicus | reverse complement strand
AAACGTAAATTCATGGACAGAGAGAGAGAGAGAGAGAGAGAGAGAGAGAGAGAGAGAGAGAGAGAGAGAGAGAGAGAGAGAGAGAGAGAGAGAGAGAGAGAGAGAGAGAGAGAGAGAGAGAAAGAAAGAAAGAGAGAGAGAGAGAGAGAGAGAAAGAAAGAGAGAGAGAGAGAGAGAGAGAGAGAGAGAGAGAGAGAGAGAGAGAGAAAGAGAGGAGAGAGAGAGAAGAGAGAGAGAGAGAGAGAGAGAGAGAGAGAGAGAGAGAGAGAGAGAGAGAAAGAGAGAGAGAGAAAGAAAGAAAGAAAGAAAGAGAGAGAGAGAGAGAGAGAGAGAGAGAGAGAGAGAGAGAGAGAGAGAGAGAGAGAGAGAGAGAGAGAGAGAGAGAGAGAGAGAGAGAGAGAGAGAGAGAGAGAGAGAGAGAGAGAGAGAGAGAGAGAGAGAGAGAGAGAGAAGAGAGAGAGAGAGAGAGAGAGAGAGAGAGAGAGAGAGAGAGAGAGAGAGAGAAAGAAAGAGAGAGAGAGAAAAACATTTAACGTTTTCATTTTGCGTCAAAGGAGATTTTTATAAAATATTGAACCTTCGCTTTCGAATGAATGCAATTATCATACCAATAGGATTGCTACTTGCAGCATATGATTAAGACTGGCTTTTGAAAGAATACTTGTTTTTCAGACATATGTGGATTCTTTTGTTTATCATTCACTCCATATGACATAGTGCTCTTGTCACAATTCATACTCAATATCATATATTAATATATATGTATGTATGCATATGTGTATGTGTGTAATATGTATGTGTATATGTAACATCTACATGTGTATATATCATATATATATATATATATATACATATACATATATATATAATATATATATATATATATATATATATATATATATATATATATATATATATATATATATATATATATATATATATATATATATATATATGTATGTATATGTATATATATATATATATATATATATATATATATATATATGTTTATATATATATATATTTATATATATATATATATATATATATATATATATATATATATATATATATAACACACACACACATATATATATATATGCATACACACACACACACATATCCTTCCGCCCTTCCTTTTTCTTCTTCCCCTTTCTCTCTGTCCCTTTCATTATGTTTCTCTTTCTCTTTCGCTCCTCATTCCTTTTCCAAAACACAATTCTCTCTCTCCATCTCTCTCTCTCACACACACTTTCTCTCTCTCTTTCTTTCAAACCCCTCTCTCTATTTTCACCTCCCCTCACTTTGTCCCTTTCTCTCACTTTCTCCTTCGTTCCCCCCTCTCTCTCTCTCACTCTCTCTCTTCTACTCTTTCTATCTCTCTACATTTATCCTCCCCTCCCTTCCTCTCTCTTCCATTACAGATACCTTGTAATTGTATTTAAAAGACATCAATTAGTTGCATAGTACAGATTCCATGTGCAATTCAATAGGCAGATACGAAGGTCGTTGCAATTGAAATACATCAGTCAATTAGGTCCAAAGTACAGTGCAAGGCAATGGTACTCTTATCTGTGCCGGGGGGAAGGGACTGGAAGTGGGGGATGGGTTGAGGAGGGGTGAGAGGGGTGGGTATAGGGTGAGGAGGGGTGAGAGGGGTGGGGTATGGGGTGAGGAGGGGTGAGAGGGGTGGGGGATGGGATGGGGAGGGGTGAGAGGGGTGGGGGATGGGGTGAGGAGGGGTGAGAGGGGTGGGGTATGGGATGGGGAAGGGTGAGAGGGGTGGGGGATGAGATGAGAAGTTGTGAAAAGGATACGGGAAGGAATGAGAAGGGGGGAGAAGTGTAGGGAACGGATGAGGAGGGGGAAGAAGGGTGGAGGAAGAGATGAGGAGGGGGAGAGGAGTAGAGGGAACGGATGAGGGGCATAGGTATTAGTTGGGGAAGGGATAAGGGATGGGAATGGGAAGGGGCAAGGAGGGTGAGGGGTGGGGTTGGGGGGGTAAGGATGGTGTGAATGAGGGAGCGTAATACAGATATCGATAAAAACGCCTGGGAATTCAGCTTTGTCTAAGAACTCAAAAGACAATAACAAATGCAAGAAAAGTGTTCTCTCTCCATTTCATAGCCTCCGTTTTCGTCCTTCGTTTTCCGAGCTTGGTTTCTTCGCTTCACCATTTAGCTCTTAACTATGGCTAACTCCTCTTTTTTTCTTTTGTTTCGTCTTTATTATCATTGTATGTCTATTATCGCCGAACTGAGTGATAAACATAGGCATATATTATGATTCTATTAATGTGTCTTGATTACGAAGTAACGTCTTATCAGGACACTATTGTACACTTCACTCTATAACAACTACATCTTTAAAACACCCTTTTCACCCGCGTCTCATTAAGCTAACGGTACAATGACTCTGAATACCTTCTACTTTTTTTTCTAATCCAGTTACACAATCCAAACAATCAACAGAACCACGGTAACGACTCTAAAAAAAATAT
>BOPN01000414.1:335954-338454 GCA_017312705.2 Penaeus japonicus | reverse complement strand
GATAAAGGAAATATTGAATATGATAATGATAATGATAGTAATAAAGATAATGATTATAATAAAGATAATAGTTATGATAATAATGATAACAATAATGATAATGATATTAACTGTAATGATACCGATAATGATGACACTTATAATGAAAATAAAACTAAGAACAATAATGACAATGATAAAAACAATGATGATAATGAGGATGGTTATTCTGACATTAACTTTATCAATATGTAACGAGACACTATCCCAACGAAAACCTACGGCTTTTGCACACTGTATTTCACTACTTCGCTGCATCATTTATGAACGTGCGAATGAGTATGAGAACTACTGATACTATTAATGATGATGATGATATTGATAATGTTGATAATTGCATCTGATAATAGAAATAGTGATAGCAATAACTGTAACGATAACGATAATGATAGCCATGATGATAATGATGATGATGATAGTGATGATGATAACGATAACAATGATAATACTGATAATGATAATGGTAATGATACTAATTATGATGATAATAAGGATGAAAGTAACGATGGTACTGATGATAAGGAAAAAGAAAAAGAAAATCAATGTAATAAGAAGTGACAAATGGAAACAAGAAAAGAAAAGAAAAAGTCAAAATTAAAGAAAGACAACTTACATTAAGTGAATTTCCCTCGAGGACTTTCACATAGGAGAGCTGGTGGATGGAGTGAAGAACAGGGAGAGAGAGAACTTACTTTGTTTTCACTTTGATTATTTTTCCTTCCTTCTGTTCTCCTCTTTCTTATTTTGATTGTTTGTTTGTCTGTTTGTTTGTTTGTTTGTGTGTGTGTGTGAGTGTGTGCATGTGTGTGTGTGAGTGTGTATGTGTGAAAAATGATATTATATGATTAGGGCTTGTGTATGTGTGTGTACGTATGTAAATGTAAATTAATTAATGAATAGATAGATGAATGAATAGAGAAGAGGAGATGAAGATAGAGGGGTAGAGATAAAGACAGATAAGAAATAAAGAGAGATGGATAAGTGTGTATTAATCTGTACATTTGCACGCGTTCATAAAGACGGAAAACTAATTTAGGTAATGGAAACGAGAGAAAAGAACGAAAAGGAAGACGAAGAACAAAAATCAACAACAACAACAGAATAAAAGAAAGGAAAGAAAACGAAAAAAAAGAAAGAAAGAAAAGAGAGGAAGACGAAAAGAGTGTTAAAATTCAGAGTAAAGGAAACGAGACACCAACGGCTTGAGACTCGATAAAAAAAAAGTCTTTATTCAAGTAAAATCTCTCCCTGGAGACCACTCGACCGCTCCTGTTAGTTTTTTTTTTTCTGCTTAAAAGAATTTCCTCTAGCCTGGCAACACATACTGATGAGTTTCTTTTTTTTTATAATAGTTTTATTCATAAGAATAGATCGTAAGAAACAAGGATAGAAAGAAGCACGTGAAAGTTGGTAAGAATCGAGAAGAAATTAGCCAGTATTTGACGCTAACTTATTTTGGGTAGTTTAATGGCTTATATAATTCTGTTACAATTGCAATGTCTTTTCGTTTCCAGATTTCATTTTATAGACATTGCTAATGTGCTTCCATAATGAATAGATATATAGTCTTAAATTGTATATCTTTTTTAAATTGTTCAAGAGTTTTCAAAAAAATATACAGCACATAAAAGGGTGACACTAAACCACCAAAAATTCATTCAGCTCATTAAATCACAAATAACAGTGTCCTGCATACATATAACACATTATTCTAAATAACGATTTGTCCTTTGCACTATAACACTGTACAATCGTCTTAAAATGTGTGTCCCATTGTTATTACACTATCCTAATCTCATCAACGGAATACTAATGTGAGAATATTACAAGTTTCAAATATTCTACGTATTACTCTGTTCCCTTTCCGCCCCCTTCCGCACCCTCTCTTTTTCTTACTCTTACTCCCCTTCCTGATTCAACAATGATAAGAAGCTTATACTAAGAGCAATAGATATTAATTTATGGAAGAAAGTGAGCGTCAAAGAGATCCACCATGTCCCCCATATGCAGTAGAAATAATGATTTATATTATGTAAATAACCCCTTACATAAAAAAAATGAAGAACACAAATGAAGCAACGGTAAGATAGAATCATAGAGTCGTTTCATTCCCAAAAAATTCAAGCTTTGATTACTTTCTGTCCTCCTTTTTCAAGCTTTGATTACTTTCTGTCCTCTTTTTTCAAGCTTTGATTACTTTCTGTCCTCCTTTTTCAAACTTTGATTACTTTCTGTCCCCCTTTTCCAAGTTTTGATTACTTTCTGTCCTCCTTTTTCAAGCTTTGATTACTTTCTGTCCTCCTTTTTCAGTCTTTGATTACTTTCTGTCTTCCTTTTTTAAACTTTGATTACTTTCTGTCCTCCTTTTTCAAGCTTTGATTACTTTCCGTCCTCCTTTTTCAAGCTTTGATTACTTTCTGTCCTCCTTTTTCAAGCTTTGATTACTTTCTGTCTTCCTTTT
>BOPN01000414.1:323454-328454 GCA_017312705.2 Penaeus japonicus | reverse complement strand
CTCCCTCCCTCCCTCTCTCTCTCTCTCTCACTCTCTCTCTTTCTCTCTCACTCTCTATCTTTCTCTCTCTCTTTCCTTTTCCTCCCCTTTCCGAACCGAATACCCTGTTGTCCTCACACACACTCAAGTAGGCGTGTATATAAACAACTCGATAGAAGTGAAAATGAAAGAAATTTTGATCAGTAAAATAATAACAATAATAATATCCTAATATAGAATACATAGTCACAGCAATACTGAAAAAATATGAAGAAATGCAAAATAGACAAATAGATAGTGACAAAAAAAGAGAGATACAACGAATTATAGTTAGACTTGATAAAAAGAAATACATACACATAGAAAGAAAGGATTCACCTTATCTTTGCCTTGTTAATAAAAACCTACTTTCCCCACTTCTCTAAAGGAAACATGTAAACAAATATTCTTCATACACACACGCAAACACAAACACACACACACACACTCACACAAACACAAACACACACACACACACACACACACAAACACACACATATAAACACACACACACACTCACACACACACACTCACACAAACACACGCATATAAACACACACACACACACACACAATAAACATAAACAGAAAACACGTTATTCATCTCATTTCAGTCATCATTGATATGCAAAGCGCATTTTGCCCTGACGTAAGAAGATCATGCAATTTAATATAAATATTGTTCGTCATCAAGGAATTATTAATCCTCCGCTAATTGTCATGAATTTAAATGATATTAATCAGTGTGCTACGTTTCTAAATATAGATAGAACATATATTTTATATCAAGGGATTTTGATGTAGTGCGCTACCATTTACCTTCCATAATATACATTGACGATTTTACTTATAATACCATTATACTGATTATATATACAATTTTAGCTATTGTGCATGATGCTTTAGCTGTTGTAGATATTTCTGATTTAAAGAACATTGCAAAATAATATCATCGACAAGGTTTCAAAATTATGAGAAATAATGCTGGGTCATTCACAAAACTATGAGATAGTTATATTTAATGATAATGATGTTGATGATGATAAGGAAAATAAGCAATACTATTCAAATACCTTATTGAAATGACATTCATCATAGGTTCCCCCAAAACAGTGCTTATTATTTTCTACAACAGCTAATAAACATACTGTGAATAATTAATTAGATTATTGCACAAACATTAAAGAGTTAACGTGATATTAAGAGAGAGAAAAAAATCATATTTTGGGTTTCATGATTTTAATAAAAATATATGTTTACTAATATTCTAAATATTAATTATATTTGATATAAATGTAATAATAAAATAATATAATTCTAACAATACTTATATTTCAAAAATGATACTTAATAATAATCGCAATTTAGTACAATAATCATCTTTATTGCCATTCGTTGCTAACATTATCAACCCTTGCTATCAGTACGTTTAGCATCACTGTGTATAATGTCGTTGTTCATCGCTTTGGCATTATCAGTATAATTATCCTATATTCCTTTTCTTCGGCTCGGCATTATTATTACTTTTATTATAATCCTCTATTTCATCACTTCGCATTAGTATTCTTATTATTTTAGCATTATCCTATATGTCTGATTTTTCTTCGCTTTGGCAGTTCTTTTTTTTTTTATCCTTATCCTATTTTTCTTTCCATTGTCTCGGCATGATTCTTAGTTTTGTCCTTATCCTATGTTTCATTCCTTCGCTTGGGCATTATTCTTACTTTATTATCCTTATCCTATATTTTGTTTCCATTGTCTTGGCATTATTCTTAGTTTTGTCCTTATCCTATGTTTCATTCCTTCACTTGGGCATTATTTTTTTTCCCCAATTATCATGATCCTACTTTTCTTTCCTTCTTTTCATCATCATCTTTACTTTTATCATTATCCTACATTCAATCCATCGCCTTGGGCATTACTATTTCCTCAATCCTTACTCAATATTTCCTTCCTTTCCTCCGCGTCAGAACGACAACCTCCGCAGTGAGTCAGCCGCCATGCGAGGCCGGGTGGACCGAGCCGAGATCGAACACGAGATGCGAATCCAGGAGCTCGAACAGGAACTCGGGGCGAAGAACACCGAACTCGAGAACAGAACTAAGAACTTGAAGATCAGACTGGAGACGATGGAGAGCTCGACTCGCCAGCAGAACCAGGAGAAGCTCGAGGTAGAGCGTCTCTTGAGGGAAGACCGGGAGAAACTCCGGCAGCTGCAGAGGAAGCTCGACACGTTAGAAGCTTCGAAGCAGACCAGCGAGAAGAAGGTTCAGTCTCTCTCGTCCACGGAACGGGAGCTGAGGGAGGCCACCGAGACGCTGAGCCAGGAGAACGAGGAGCTCAAGGCCGAGGTCGAGGGACTCAAGACGAAGTTCGCGACGAAGGAGAAGGAGTGGGCGAGTAAAATGGAAGCGGAGGCGAAGAACGCGGAGAGCAGAGTGAAGCAGAGGATCGAAAAGACGTGGCTCGAGAAACTCAAGCGAAGCGAGGAGAGCGCGGCGCAGGATGTGAGTCATGTCCCGTTTTCTATGATGATTTTTTTAAGGGGGATTTCTGTATTTTGAAGGATTAGTGAGTTTCTTTGATTAGTACTTTATATGCTGATAGTAATGATAATAATTAGAATGATATTGATCATGATAATGCTAATAATGATCATAATGTTTATGATGATAATGATAGTAATAACTATGACAATTAATATTAAAATAATTTTGTTTCTGTTGTTGATACTATTATTGTTATTGATCTTGTTGTTTATTCATTAATAAGGCCAGACAAAATCATCAAATTAGTAACTATTTATTTAGTTTACTTTGTTTTCGTTATTGTAATATATTTCATTTCCTAAAGTTCTCATAACAGAGAATGCGGTAATAGTTTCCAACGTTCAGTTCTTAATTTCTCTCTCAATCTTTGTTTATCTGCTATTTTGCTTTAATGAAGTGTTACTCGGATACATAGTGTAAGAAAAAAAGTATTTATTTGTTCGTGCAAAAAAGAAGAAAATTGATTTTTTTTTTTGCGAAGAATTTCTGTAAAACCGCTAACAGATATATCTTTGCAAAACGCAAAAGCAATTTTGTTCGGACAGAAGAATCACTTAAAAATACCGTTTCGTTATGTGGGGGAAAGGTGGCCGTCAGAAAAAAAGAATCAAGAAAATTTAGCAAAATTCCCAAACAGTATAATGTTTCGAATGGATATATTAGTCTTGATTTCGATACGCGGGAAGCAAAACAAAGACAACACACAATAAGGTAGAATAAACACCAATTGTTGAAATGCACCAAGAACTTCAATCTCAAAACCTCCTCGGCGTGGCACAAAATCACAAATTAATCCCAAACGAAAACAGCGCCCGGTCCGTTGTAAAGGTCCGCCATATTGGGTACGAGGCCATGTTCCCGCGCCGTGAACAAGCCTAACCCGATCGTCAAACACATGTTTCTCTTCTTGTTTTAGCCGGGTAAATCATCCTAATGGCGGGATAGGGCTTGCAAGATAATTATCGGGTCAGAGTTCCCGTGTTCACCCTCTTTTTCGCCTCTGAAAAGGATGAGGAGGGAATGTTTGTGCTGCCTATCCCGCCGTCATCTTTTCGGTTAGGGAACGCCGGGTCAAAGCATTTTGGAGAATGAAAAGGCAATTGTAGAATACATTTAAGCCGTGTTGATTATAAAAATGATGTTAATGATGTTAATAATTATCGAGCATAGGGGATACATCACGTTGAAGGATAAAAAAGGATTTTACACTTGTAAGTGCATAAGTACTCAATCTAATACGTTAATAATAATGATAGTGGTCAGAATAACAATAATAATTGATATTGATTATATAATTAATAAATATGATTCAAACATTTACACTCGCTTTACAATATCTTTTATTTGATTAAAACCAGTCCTATTATAATTGGTCCTTTTAAATGGAAATATAACAAAGAGGATAACATGATTTCGTCATAATGGGAAAGCAATATTATCCGATTTTTTTTTTAGCAACGGCGTTCTGCAATAGAGAATAGATTTTTTTTTTCCTTTCGATCCATTCAAGATTTACAGATAGTTAAGATAGAGAGAAAAGTAAAGACTGACAGAAAGAGAGAAAAATCAAACGCCCCAACTTTTGACATTTCTTTTTGAAAAAAAATTGACATTAATCTTCCTCTTTCGCGATATATTGCATTGCTCGGGAAAGAATTGCAGATAATAGATGTCATTTTCATCCGAGGATCATCCAACTTTCGTCAGTCAATTGATAAAAAGACGAAGATGGGAAGAAAAAGAAATGAGAGAGGAATGGACGAGGAAAGAAATCAAATGAAATAAAAGACGTGGAAAGACGAGGAGAAAAATAAAATGAAAGGACCATTTTTCTTCACTTTTCATAGATAATCTTCTACCGATTAGGAGGGAAATAGAACCGAAAAAAATGTTAACGACTAGTAAAAAAAATAAAATAAAAAGAAAAGAAAACGCCATTAAGGATTTTAACTACATCCTCTCTCTCTCTTTTTCTCCCCTTGCCCCCTTCCACTCTCTTCTATTTCTCCCTTCCCCTCTCCCTCTGATCTCTGCTATTCTACCTTTTCCCCCTTCCTTCTCTCTTTACCCCCTTTGCCTCTCCTCCCTTCTCCTCTCTATTCCTTCCCTTCACTCTCTCCTCCCCTCCCCCTTCCATTTGCCTCTCTCCCCTCTTTTTCTCCTTTTCATTCCCTTCTCCTCCCTCTCTCACTTTCCATAACTTCCATCTTTCCCCCCTTCCCTTCCCTTCATCTTCTCCCCCCCCCCCCTTCCCCCTTCCCCCTCTCCTCCCCTTTCCCGCCTTCCCTTCCCTTCACCCTCTCCTCCTCTCCCCTCTCCCCCTTTCTACTTCCTACCCCCCACCCCCCGCCCCCCACAGATCGAGAAACTGCGAGAGTCTCACCGCCGGTCCGAGGGCGACCTGAAGAAGGAGCTGGCGCTGGCGCAGAAGGCG